>CAUYUJ010015782.1:553909-628909 GCA_963575745.1 Prorocentrum cordatum | reverse complement strand
GATGATGATGATGATGATGATGATGATGATGATGATGATGATGATGATGTTGATGATGGTGATGATGTTGATGCTGATACTGATGCTGATGCTGATGATGATGCTGATGATGCTGATGATGCTGATGATGCTGATGACGCTGACAATGGTGCAATTGATGATGAGGATGGCGATGCAGGAGGCTTTTTGTGGGGGTTGCCTCCAGGGCTTCCCGGGGGCCCCTCTGGTCGCCGCGGCCGGAGCCGCCCTGCAGGCTTGGCCCGGGCGGGTGGTGATGGGGGGGTGCTTCCTTCCCTCCCTCCCTCCATCCCTGCCCCTAATGGGGGGTGAAGGGCCAGTTGGTGTCCAAGAGGGGGCCTAAAGGGCCCCTGCAGGTGCCTTTTTCTTCTCCCCCCCTTTGGGTCACCCCCCGCTGCCACCCGCCCGGGAGGGTCAGGTGGCCCTGGGCGGGGCCCGTCCTGGTCCCGACCCCTGCGAGCCCCCCCTGCCCTTTAGGGAGGCGCGACCCTAGTACAGTGGAAGCCCGTGCCAAGAACCACTCTGGTTGCCTCCAGGGTGCCCTGGGTTTCTTGGGTTTCGATCGTTTTGCTATGCAAAACGTGACGTTCCCATACCAAAAGTCAATGCACATCCTGGGGTCTCAGGGTTGGGTTTCTTGTGGGAGGTTTCTTACTGTGTCAAATGGCGTTCGGCCCACCCTGCCACAGCGCCCAGGTTGTGGGTCATAGGCCCCCAGGATGTTCCCTGGGGTGTCGCGGAAGGCTTCTCGGGGGCAGTTTAGAGGCTTTTTTTGCGGGCCGTTGTGGGGCGTCTCGGGAGCGTTTTGGTGGCCTCTTGGGGGTCTCTTTGGGGGCCTTTTGGGAACCTCTTGAGGCCTCCTTTCCCCCTTTCCCTTCAGGGCAGCGCGACCGACCCCCAGCATCAGTACGTTCGAAGTGGGCATGGAAAGAATGGGGGCGCAGCTGCTGTTTTTCTATTCGGGGAACGGGTTCGCTGTCGGCGTCGCCGCGGACGCCGTCCAGTTGAGACCAGCAACCAGTTGCCCAACAGCGGACGCTGTCGGTTTGAGACAAGAACTGTCATTTGGTATCGTCCCCAATTGCGGGCGTGCCAGTGGCAGACTGACCCCTTCCGTGATGATCTCCTCGCCTCGTTCCTAGACGCGGGCGGGCGGCGGCTGGAACTCCTTGCAGGTGGAGCTCCTTCCTGGGGCACGGAACGCGTGAAGGGTGTGCCGCAATGGGTGGCGGTGGCGCGCGCGGTCGGCCCCGCTGAGGCCGTGGTGACGCACGCGGTTGGGCCCATTGAGGCCGTCGGCGGGGATCCCGCCGGCAGTCGCGGCTGGTGAGGCCTAAAGGGGTCTTGTACGTGTGAGGGGGGCGCCGAGATGGGTAGCGGTGACGCTTGTCGTCAGGCCCGCGTAGGTGGAGTTTCGTGGGGTAAAATCCGCTTGAGGTGTGCGTGTGCGTGTGTGTGTGTGTGTGTGTGTGTGTTCGTGTGTTCGTGTGTGCTGAAGTGGTGCAGGCCCGAGCTGGCGGCTTGATCCGCTGGCCGT
The DNA here is from genome assembly GCA_963575745.1 of Prorocentrum cordatum. Taxonomy (NCBI): domain Eukaryota; class Dinophyceae; order Prorocentrales; family Prorocentraceae; genus Prorocentrum; species Prorocentrum cordatum. The sequence continues at coordinate 627,354 of CAUYUJ010015782.1, read as the reverse complement.
TGTAGCCCTGGTGCCGCTGTGGCAGGCTGCCAAGGCGATGCGTGGGAGTCGCTTCCCCGCCGCTCTCTGGCGAGAGGCCGCGGGGGTCATCGCCGCGGGGCACGGCCGCGGCTTCGGTCCCTTGGCGGCGGTGGCCAGGAGCATGGCTGATCTCCAGCTGGAGGCCGACATAAAAGCGTAGGCAGGCGTGCCGGAGGCGCGGGCTGGCCGGCGACCAGCACAGCGCCGCATGCAGGCAACAAGCGGGTCTTGCTGGAGCTTTGGGCTCGCAGTGAAGCGCGGGAGCCAGCGGGGCGCCGCGCCGCTTTCGGGCACGCAGCCGCCGTGGCCGATCGCTGGGCCACCCAGCGGGTCTTGCAGCACGGGCGGCTCGCCGCTGACGCCGCAGGCGCGCTGCGCCCAGTGTGATCTGGCAGCGTGGTCATCAAGAGCGTGGCCTCGAAGTGTGGCCGCCTGGCGATCCGCTGGAGGACGCCAAGCACCGCTTCTGGGACTGCCCGCGCCGGGACTCCGCGGGACACGCCGCCGTCGCAGGTGTTGGGCTCGCCCCTGCGGCGGCGCGGGCCTGCCTGCCGCGAGAGGTGTGGCCCTGATTGGGGGTCGTGCCGCATGGCTCGCGCCTTGCGGCCATGGTGGATCTGTCGTCGTGGCCATTTCGGCCCCCGGCGCCGCCCGACCTGGCTGCGGCTGCTGCCGCGGCAGCCGCGGGCCAGCGGGCGCGGGCCTGGACCGACGGCGCGTGGGTGCATCCTGCCAACCCCCTGGTGGCCAGAGCGGGCTGGGGGGCGCGCGTGGCGCACTCAGCTGGCGCGCTGGAGCGCGGGGGCCCAGTCGACGGCGTGCAGACCGCGCAGCGCACGGAGCTCACTTGTGCCTTGCACGAAACTGGGGCTGGCCAGAGAGCTGGTGGAGGTCACCACGGAGCCGAAGTACGGGGGCAAGGCCGGACGACGCCCAGCCCATCAGCCCATGGAGTTGAGTGGTCGCACGCAGTTTTCTGGGACCAGCTGGCCCCGCATTGCTTGGCCGACTGCTGGAGGGCCCGCTGCGTAAAGGGCCACCTCGGCGAGGAGCAGGCAACGAGGAGGGGCTGTCTCTCGAGGACCACGCCGGCAAAGCGGCGGCCGACGGGCTAGCGGGAGCGGCTGCGAGGCCGCGCCTGCCCGCCCCGGCGCTGGTCCAGCGGCGCGAGCTGCAGCTTCAGACCATGGAGGCGGCCCAGCGGCTTCAGGCAGCGGTCGAGCTGGCGGGCTTTCAGACCAACCACGACCCCACCGCGCCGGGCGGGCCTCGGGCGCGGCGCCGCCGGACACCGGTCCGGCGCACGCACGGCCGGCCGGCGCGGCGCGGCGGCCACGGCCGGCGGGCTGCGGCAGCCTGCGCTGGTGGCGCCGCCGCGGGCACCGCAGCCCTTGCTGCGCCCGTCGCCTTTGCCGTTGCCCGCGGCGGAGGCCGCGCAGGCCCTCTTCGGCGGGCGGTGAGCCAACGTCGCTTCGCCAGGGCCTGCTTGGGTCGCCTGCCTGCAGCGCGGCGGCACGGCGCCGCGGAGGGGTGCCCTGGCGGTTCGCCCGTTGCCTCCGCGCGTGGGAGCGCTGCCGCTGCTGCCGCTTCCGCGGGCTGGGGGCGACGAGGGCGCATGCGCACCCCCATCCTCGTTCCCTCCCCCCCGTGCCACAAGGCTGCTTCGCGCATGTAAGAAATCTAACTACTCAGGAGGAAAAGGCGGCACGATACGGTGAAGCTGGGTCGCAGCGTTGCGGATTCAAAAAGGATGCCCAACTTCACAGCGTGCAGGGAAATACGCAACCAGTATTATGTTTGTGCAGCTTGTGTTGTCCCCCAAGGGGCAGTTCCCTCCTCGCCTTGTATGCTCTCTGCCCCCTTCTCTATCCTGCCTGCCTTGTCCCGCCAGCCCCGCCTTCCGCCTGCGCCGTGGTCGTCGTCGTCGTCGTCGTCGTCGTCTTCGTCGTCATCGTCGTCGAAACTATATTCGTCATTGTCGTCGTCGTCGTCGTCTTCGCTGTGGTCGTCGTCGCGTCTGGCAAAGCTTCGGGCTGCGCAAGGTCACACCATGCACCCCGAGTACTTCGGGGCGGTTTCAACACCTCAACCCTGGTGCGCGAAGCGCCCCAGGGGCGCTGCTGGAGCCTTTTGCCAGGTGTAAAAGCCGCCCCGGGCCACCTCGGAGGGCCTGGTAAGGCCAGCCAGGATTCTCTGGGGGTGCTGTCTGTGTGCGGCCCGAAGCCTTACCATCGCCGTCGTCGTCTTTTCTCTTTTTTTTTTCTCTCTCTCTCTCTCTCTCTCTCTATATATATATATATCTCTTTTGTTTTCTCTCTCTCTCTCTCTACCACTCTCTCTCTCCCTCTATCCGTCTTCCTTGCTGGGCAGCGCTGGCAAGGTGGACTGGGGCTGTGGTCTGCGCCATGGTGCGGTTGGTGGCGTGTTGCGTTTTGTTTGTGTACGTAGTGCGTGGTGATCGGTGCATGGTGCGTTGCGGTGCGATGCGGTGCGATGCGGTGTCTGCCGATCGGTTCGCGTGGTGTCATTGTTTGCTGTGGTCGCGGTATCGTAGTGTTATGTCGGTTAGTGTCGTGTCGCGTTTTGTAGTGCCGCACCGCCAAATGTCGATGTGTTATGTCGACGTGTGGTTGTTCGGTCCGATGCGGATTGATTTCGGCATGCGGCGTAGACAGGTGTTGTGTGTCGGCGTGCGAATAGTCGGAGGAGGAACGGCAGGATTTGCAGGAGGACGAGGGAGACGACGGGGAATACGGTGAGGACGACATGGCATGGAGGATTATGAGGGCGTGGCCTGCTCGCATGGGGTGGGTCGGAGTAGGAACACGGCGGGGGGATTCCAGTCAAACGATTCCAGTCAATTGCAACTTGAATGACGAGTGCCTCTCAAATGGCACCTTTTTTTCTGTGCGTCTTTGGCCCATCTTCAGAAACTGTCGCTTGCCATATTCAATCAAGAGGTTTGAGCTTGTGCGAACAAGGCCAGTGCATGCTCACCGCTCATCCCTACCATGATCCTACCGCGCTGTGGGAGCAGGAGGCAGGAACAGGAGGAGGAACAGCATCGGAGCACGCAATACTTCAGGCGATGCATTCGGCTGACCATTGCAATTTGGGGGAACTTGCAGGGGGCGTCGAATTGCATCCAAGGTGTGCGGCAGTGCGGTGTGGCATACGGGTCCGATGTGACAACGTTGGTGCAGAGTGTTTTTTTGTGACGATGTTATCGAACCTCCTCTTTTCCGATTCTAGCATGTTGTTTCCCCAGTGGTACCAGCATTGGTGCCCGATGTCAGGCGCACCCCTCATCCAGGCGAGAATCTCTATCGATTCGGCCGTCGTTTTGGGAGTGGTGGATACTGTTCAATGCGTTTTCGATTGGTATGTGTATGTATGTATGTATGTATGTATGTATGTATGTATGTATGTATGTATGTATGTATGTATGTATGTATGTATATATACATATGTATATACATATATATGTATATATGTGTGTATGTGTGTGTATGTGGTCCTGGCTTGTTTTCCGTTGAACGTTTGTCCAAGGCATATACACCAATCCGCCAGGGCCGGTTATGCGCCTCATTGGCAGATCTGTTGAGGGTGGTTATGCGGTTTGTGCTGTCAGGGCCCGCCCGTCTTCCCAGAGTTGTTCACGTGGGGTGCCGTGCTCCATTGTTTCTCCCGACATGTTTGGACCCTACGCGGTGCCCGCGCTGGCACCTTGAAAGCCGCAGGTCCGCGTGAATGTGGCGTGTGCAAGTTGCACTGTTCCAGCGAAGCGCCTTCTCCCACATCCGGTAGGTTCATGTCGTGTCGACCGGCGGCGACCCCGCCAGCGGTGTTCAACGTTGGACGCCGCGAGCGGCCCAGAATCGTTCGATGTGGAACGATTTGGACGTTTCGGAAACGGACGATCGTTCAAGGTTGACCGATCCCCGCGGTGCCAGAAACCGACGCCGAAGTCGGCACGACACGAACCTGAGCCTCCCCCTCCTCCTCCTCCCCCTCCTCCTCCTCTTCCGCCTCCCCCTCCTCCTCCTCCTCCGCCTCCTCCTCCTCCTCCTCCTCCTCCTCCTCCTCCCTCTCCTCCTCCTCCTCCTCCTCCTCCTCCTCCTCCTCCTCCTCCTCCTCCTCCTCCTCCTCCTCCCTCTCCTCCTCCTCATCCTCCCCCTCCTCCTCCCCGCGGTGTCAGAAACCGACGCCGTAGTTCACCCCTCCCATCCGCAGGAGGCCGACAAGGGCGAGGCGCAAGGCCTCACGACTGCGGTCAAAAGCATACGGGGTCGGAGCATCGCGCCGCATCGCCGAGGCAGCGGCGATTTGTCCGCGCCGGCGGCATCGCGGCATCACCGACCTCGCCGATACATCGCCGATGCATCGACGACCTCACGCGGCCCTCTGACCGCCCACTTGCCCGGGCCCGTCCAGGAGGCCTCCAGAGGAGGAGCAGGGCGGGGGCAGCAGGACGGGAAGGAGGGCTGCGCGGAGGACGGCATCGCAACGCTTCGCCTCCCCCGCACCCTCCCTAGAGGGAAAATCGCTGCGCGTCGTGGGAGCCCGATCCTGCCGCCCAGCCAGGGGATCCCCGACGGAAGCGGCGGATGCTGGCTCATCCATAGTCTCGTGGTGGGGTCCGCGCGTTGCGCATCGTCTGATCTGATCTCTTCATCCTCCCCTGCCTCCCCCCCTTCCTCCCCTCCCCTCCCCTCCTCTCGTTCCCTCGCCCCCGTCCTCCCTCAAGCAGCCATAAGCAGAGCCGAGCTTCATGCTCGTTCTGGTTTGATTCAGTAATGTCACCTCGCTTCGAAATCGGTCCTATCCTATCCTGTCCTCCTCCCTCCCCCCCTCCTCGCCCTGAGATCTCACGTTGCGAGGTAGCATGTATGACAAATCACATTCAGAGCCCTAGACCTTATCTTCTTCCGCGGTTCGTCTAGGGAATCGACCTGCGAGGACCCCGGGGCCCGAAGCAGGGCGAAAACGACCGTTGCGAAACACACAACAAAATGATCTCGGGGTTCCCTGGGGGGCTTGGGCGGCGCGCGATCGGGGGGCGATACGTGGGGGGGCAGCGAGGGCTGCAGAAAAGCAGCCCTCCAGGGCTCCGCAAGGGGCCTTGTTTCGGGCCGGGGAAGGGGGCCTCACAGGCCCGACAATGCACCCCCCCCCCACTTGCAGTCGACCCGCATGGGAAGGATGGGCAACCTTCCCAAGGGTACCCCCATTGCGTCCTCGTCTCCTCGGCCCATCCTCGGCCGCTTCCGCTGGCCGCGCCCCGCTTGCAAGGTGTCGACGTGGCCTTCCAGGGCCCCTGCATCCTTCTCGCGCGTCCTTGTGGCACGGGCTGGCTGCATCGCCCCCCCCCCCCTCAAGCCACGCCCGGGGCAGTGGGCGCCCGCGGGGAGGACTCCTCCGCGATGGCCGCCATGGAGGCCAGGATGGCGCAGAGCGAGCGGCGGCGGGAGGCCCTGGCGGCCGTGTGCGGCGTGCCCGAGGACAAGGCGCAGCCGCCGCGGCCGCCGCCGCGGTCCTGCCCCTTCCCGGGCCCCGGGGGCCCTCGCGGGTCGATCCGGCTCGAAGCGTGACGCAGAGAGACAAACATGGAGTCGCATGGAGCGGGGCGGAAACAAGCGTTGCAGTCGCATGGAGCGGCAAGGAGCGCGGCCGACGAGGAGTGCCGCAGAAGCCGGCTGAAGACCTCCACACGCCGCCACGCCGGTCCCCGGCATGGCTGTGCTGCCCGGCGGAAGGGGGCGAGGAGGGCAGAGGCAGGCCGACGGCGACGCACGCGCGGGGCAGGAGGCCAGGGCTGGCGGGGCGGGCGGGCGGCCAAGATGGTGTCCAGGGCTCGCGGCGTGAACTCTACGCTGCTGCCATGCTTTTGGCCACGTCGGGTCTCAGGCGAGGGGCGCTGTCTGCTAACGAGTGTTCGGCCTCCGGGGGGGGCACTCGCCGGGCCCCTGGGACTGCAAAACAGCGCCTCGGGACGGAGGACCCGGCCCGGGGACGGGGTCCAGACCGACCTCTGGGAGTCCACGTCATGAGAAACTCATGACGTCCAGGGTCTGGGGCCAGCGCAGCTCTGCTCACAGATCGATTCGACCCGCTTCGATCCCCCTGGCCCGGGCGCGGCCTGTCACAGGCTGGTCCCCTCTCTGTCGGGCGTTTCGTGGTGAGGGGGCGGCGATGACTGGGAGGGGGAGGGCGTACGTAGAGGGGGGTGCAGGAAGCGGGCAGAAGGGATGAGGGGGATAAGAAGAGGAGGGCCACTTCCCTGGACGAGACCTCCAGAGCCGCCCAAGTGATTCTCACCCCCATAGACTACTAACATCTGAAACTGTAAGTTGCCTGAGCTTGGAGGAGAAGAGGAGGGCCATGTTGATGGGGCACGACCGTGGTGCCCCCTGGAAGCCAATGGCGACCAGAGGTTCCTGTTTGAGAGGGGGTGGGGGGTCGACCTGCCGGGATTCCCCGCTGGGCGCTCCCGACCAACCCGCAGCGCCGATCCTTCCGTTGGAAAGAGCAATGGGCGGGCAGGTTGACGGGCCTGTTTTCCACCACCACCACCATAATTTGGAGGGGGGGAGGAGGTGAAGGACGAGGAGGAGGAGGACGAAGGGGAGGAGGAGGAGGAGGAGGAGGAGGAGGAGGAGGAGGAGGAGGAGGAGCAGGAGAAGGAGGAGGAGGAGGAGGCGGGGGCGGGAGGAGGAGGAAGAGGAGGTGGAGGAGGAGGACCCCCTCCCCCTCCAACCTATAATGGTGGTGGTGGTGGAAAACAGGCCCATCACATGTGGTGGAAGAGGGGGGTGATGAATGAACCGTGGCTCCAACTCCCCCGACCATGTGAGCGCATACTCTGTGCCCTCGCGGGTTTGGCCTTTGTGTGTTTCTAGGGCTCTTTTGTACACAAGCGCATCGAGCCATCATTGTGTTGACTCTTCATAGTCTGCGTTTCGGAACTGGAGTGGCGACCCTTCGGTACAAGCGTTGCGATGATCATGAACTGTGGGGAGTGTAGCGCCTACCTTGATAAACTGAAGGGTAGGTCCGACATTGAGCGTTGCTCATGGGTTAGTAGCATCCCGGGTGGAGCGCGTCGATGTGCATGTGTAGCTATTGTGGTTCATGTCGGGCCACCATGCGCGAACACCCCATGGGCAGCACGCCCGAGAGGATTACAAGGAAACGGTAGCCTATTGGTGGTGCGTTTCGTTGCGACCGCAAGGAAGGCACATACGCGTGGGAGGATTAGGAGGACGACGAGCTGATTGCCAGGGGGGCAAGACAATATCGAAATATTTTTGAAGAAGGACACCCTATCGATGCCTATGTCCGTGCGCTCGCAGGCGGGGAAGGCTTCAGAGTCGGCGATCTCAGCCATGGAGGCGGCTCGCAGTCTTCGAACCGACATGGGGCGCATCCAGAAGACGGGACAGGAACAGCCAGCAACAGAAGAAAACGAGGAATGTTTCAGTCGCCATAAGGTGATCGTCGGAGGCTCCCCGGAGAGCTTGGAGCAGCAAGAGTTGGTGGACAAGGTGGAGGTTTCTTGAAGGAGGGCATGAGGAGGACCGAGGTGAAGAAGGTGTTCATCTTCAAGGATCCGGCGCGAATGAGAGTCATCCCGTTCACCAAGGACGTGGCGCAGAAAGGCTTCGACCAGCGTATCCGGGAGTCGTCGATGGACATCGGCGGATGCACCAAAGTTTGGTTTGCGGAAAATCGACGTTTCCAGGCACGCGGTCGAGATTGAACGCTTGGTTTGATCAAGGGGCAACTCATCGACAAGTGCGGGAGCGACCCCGAAAACGTCTGGATTCCTCCGAGCAAGGACGTTGCCAAAGTAAAGGTCAAGGTTGCGGCGACCGTCGCGGACAACGCAGTTGTCGAGCCGGACGAGCAGTGGAAACACATCAAGGACGACGTGCAGGAAGAAATCGAGGAATGGTCCGAGAAGCGTGGCGGAAGGAAAGATGACGACGAGTAGGGCCCGAACGCGCGTGCCCGCGCCCGCCTACACGACAATGCCCAGTCGAATACTGCACGGATGAGGTGTTCTAAGAATTCAGAACATGTCATGGTAAGTTTAATTCAATGTGTGACAGGGTTGCGGGGGTGGCACGGCGAGTTGAGAATGGTGGGTGGAGATGATCCGGCGCGCTCGCTTTCGAAACCACGTAACGGAGTCAGCCTGAGGGCCAGCGGCATCATTCACAACTCCGCGATTTCTCACGAAAAACGGCCAGTCAATACAGAAACGAGGCCCGATTTCAAGACGTGCCTTCTGATTTGTCAAGACTGGATAATTTGGACACTGTTTTCGTTGGCGAGACCTAGCGGTATGCAGCTGCGGAGCAGTTCGAAACTGAAAGCGGCCGCGTCTTCCTGGGAGCTGGAGAGGCGATCGAACGAAACGGGGTAACTATCTTGGTGCACGGGCGGTGGGCGATTTGGTTATCGCACTTTTCAACGCATGGCAATTGAGATCGTTGTCAGGACACTGAATTGTCACATTTGCCAGGGTGAGGGGGCCGAGTTGGCACTCATGTTCCCAGGGTGCGCAGCTGAAGTGGGGGCCCGTGGCGGGGATTCTGCATTTCGTCGTTTTCGTCGTGCCGCCCGCGACCCGCTCGCGGCCCGCTCGCGACCCCCCCCGTGACCCACCCCGCGACCCACCCCGCGACCCGCCCGCGACATTTCCCCGCGACCCAACCCGCGACCCGCCAGCGACCCACCCGCGACCGACCCCGCGGCCCACCCCGCGACCCACCCGCGGCCCACCCCGCGACCCACCCCGCGACCCACCCCGCGACCCACCTTGCGACCCACACCGCGACCCACCCGCGACCCACCCGCTACCCGCCCCGCGACCCATGCGCGACCCGGCCCCCGACCCACCCGCGACCTGCCCGCGACCCGCCCGCGACCCACCCCGCGATCCACCCGCGTTGGTTTAATGAAAAAATCGGCGCCTGCGGCGGGCTCACTGCATAATTTGTAAAAGCCAGGCGCTTGTGGCGGACTTCTTCAGAGCCTCGCAGACTGACGACGTCCTCGCCGTCCCCTCACTCTTCATCCTCAACTGCGGGGCGCTACATATTTTCAGCTCGTGCGCGTTCACGCGCCAAATGCAGCGTATCCTGACGCAGGCGTCGAGGACGCGCACTCAAAGTTGGACTACATCCGACTGCAGGCGAAGCATTCCGGCCAGCTTTTTTCTGTGGCGGGTGGCGTTTGGGACGATGCGTGGGGATCTGGCGGCGTTTCGTGCGAGTGCCAATTCATTGGCGACAATCGGATGGGGGAGCGAAGTGATCGCGGAGATTCGTTGGCCGCTTCGCCAGCAGAAAATGCGTTATGTGCTACGCGCGCATATTACCCCACGCCGCGCGCCAATGCATGGCCACGCTGGAACGGCGCGCCCAGGCGTCAGATCGACATTGCCTTCTGCCAGTGCCGCCGTTCCAGGGCGCCCCTGGTAACGATGGTGATGCTGCTGATGAAGATGGCGACGATTATGATGATGTCATCCGTGTAATGGCCATGGGGCCACCCTGGGTGTCTTGGACCGAGCGTTCGGTGATTCGAGGCTGTCTCGGGGCGTCTCGACGGCCTAGCGGGGCCCCGTTGGCCCGTCCTGGGCTTCTCTTGGGCTTGAAATTGCCATGCGGGAGTATTCTGGGGGCCCCGCAGGGCGCGCGGGGAGCCTCGAGAGATTTGAACGCTTGGGGTCTGGGTCCATGAGGAATCCTGAAGCTTGGGGACTGAGGCTCAGGAGAGTGAGCAAGGGACCTGGGGTGCCTCTTGGGGGTCGTTGCCGGGGCCTCTCGGGGCTTCATTCGGGCCTCTCGGGGGCCCGCAAGGGCATCTTGAGGGCTCTCGGGGACTTGTGGCCCCCCCGCCCCCTGTCGCTAAATGCGCTGGGGATCGCGCCCCCCCCGCCCCCCCCGCCCCGATCCAGCGTTTCCTGAGGGCTTCTTGGGGGCCTGTGGGCGCCCCCCCCCCCCCCCCCCCCCACGCACGCGCACGCGCGCGCGCCCTTCGCGGAGCGAAGCAGCGAAGCTTTTTGGGCGAGCTCAAGTTCACGGGGCAGGAGGGCGACTGGCGCAAATCGCGCGCGGGGCGCGTCGAGGCAATTTTCGGCAGCATTGCAGGCATGCGGCTGACCTCGAGACTGCCATGCGATCAAATAGAAAAACGGCATCAGAGGGGCGCGGTCGACCTGGCGCAGGAATTGCACGCAGGGGCCCGCGAGGATCCGGGGGCTAGCAGCGTCGCCGAGGAACGAAGTTCCGACACCTGTACTTTCGCCATTCACAGCAGGGGAAAATGTCCGATTACGCGCGAAATCTGAATAAAGGGAAGGCAGCGGGTGCGAAAGGGATCGCGGCCGAAATGCTCGGAGTGGACGGGCGGTGCTTAAGGGGGCGTTGGCCGACGTCTTCGCGAGCACCTGGGCCCGCGGCGATGGGCCGCCAGACTCGCGGAGGCACGGTTGCGCAAAGGCGCCTTCCCAATGGGGGGGCCGGAAATCCTTGGGACTTGTCGCCACTTTCTAATTGCGCCGTTTATACACAAGTTTCAAGCTGTTCGCCGCGGTGCTCAATCGACAACTCGAGGCACCCCTGGAGAGACCATTCCGCTGACCAGGCGCGAGTTAGGAAAGGTTACAGTTGCGACGACCACCAGGTGGCTTTGAGAAGGCGCTTGATACCGCGAGCCATTCTGCGATCTGAAATGCTGCGCGCGAGCCAGGCGCTTCAGGATTTGAGGAGATTGCGCCGAGCGGACTGGGCAGGTTGTTCCCGACTGCTGCAGCCGCGATCTTGTCGTTGGAAGCGATGCCCAACGAGGGGGCCCGACGTCGTCAACTACAGTCAACGCAATGCATGAATCCCTGCTGCGCAGTCTGCAGGACAATTTGGCGCAGCCTGACTTGGTTTCAAAATTCAGCCTTGCATTTTCGCTAATATGCTTTGCGAGTGACCTACTCCGACTTCGATCCGCTCGGGCGCAAGTGAAAGACATGGTCGAAGTACACGCCGGAAACGCCAATATCATGTCGAACGCGCAGAATGGCGCGTCGCGTCACCGCCATGCGCAGGCGGGGGGCGGAGAGGTCGAGGTCGGACAGGTCGAGGTGATAATTGTTGATGATAGCACGGCGCACCTTGAAAGGCAGCTGACTTGGGGGCTACCACGACGGCGATATCAGGATTCGCATCTCGAAAGGGCGGGCAGCGTCCGGCCGCTTCAAGGGCGGGCTGCGCAACAGACGCCGCCTGCTGAGATCCACGCTCCGATTGTTCGACGCAGTCGCGTCCCGTGCAGTTCTTCGCGCCGACGGCGCTTGGACGCAGTCCGCTATGGCCATGCGAAACACGTCGAGGAAGATTGTCGGTGCGGCCAGGGCGCCAGACGAGTCCTTCGCTGCAACGCATCGGATTGAGCAAGAATGCGAGAGATTAGGTTCCCCGGCGCGGTTGAAGGCTCAGGTGGCGCGCCGGGGGCGACGTGCACGAAGCTTTGCGTTGAGGCGGGGCCCCGTTGGAAAGGGGGCCCACTGGGCGCCCCGCGAAGAGGTGGGGCGAGTAAATGTCAATTGCTTCTTTTCTGTCATACTGTGTCACGCGCGAGAATTTCACGAAGAGTTGGACATGCGCGAACCATGCAGAGTCGCGCGTGCGAGAAGACAGGGGGATCTTCAAGAACGGGCGGTGGCGCAGAATAAGTTTGCGCGTGGTTGCGTGCCTCTGTCGCCCAGCTGCGTTATGCTGCGTTGACATAGGTCCAAAGTGTTTGCGATTGTACTTGTGTGTTCCTTTTTCCAGCTTTTCTCTGCGTTTGGGTTCTCGTCGTGATGAGAACGCCCTCCGTGTTCCGCCTCCTGCGCCCCGCCCCCCATCCCTGCCTGCGCCCTCTGCGCATTCGCTCAGCGCGCTCCTCGCGATTCGCGGCTCCATCAGAGACGCCGCCGAAGGTCCCAGTGTCGGAATGAGTCCATCTTGCGCTGCGTCACAGTAGCATTCCTTGCGGGCGAGCCCCCGAGACTTGACGTGGAAGCGCGCAACCATTTTTACCCGAGACCCGCGGCGCCCCATTCCCACCTGCTGGCCGTGAATCCGCCCCTCCCCGCCTCATCTACACGCTTGTTTGCAGCGCGTGCTTGCGCTCCGCAGACGACATTTATGCACCGTGCCATGGCAGTGCCCCTGGGGCATTTTTCGTAGATGCCGATGTGCGCAAGAGCATTGAGGAGGATTTGGAAAGGACGTGCGCCTCAATTCACATCATTGGACATCCTGGCGGCACCCGCCGGTTCTGCGGCGGAAGTTTCAGGCGGATTTTTCTGGGAGCCCCCGCTGCACATGACGCCCCGCTTGGTACGGTGCATACTTTTTGGCGTCTTTGGCAGGGCGAAAACTTTGCACCGTGCCGCGCCTGGTTTTCATCGACGGCCTCAGAGTCTTTTGTCGGGTTCTCTCGTCGAGCCATGTGGGTCGAATGGTTGGCTTTCGCACGTTCGTTGGGCTCGCAAAGGGGCGCGCCAGCGCAGTCGGCATTCGACGACTCCAGGGGGCTCCTCGAAATTTCGAGGCTCGGTGCGGTGATCAAATATCGTCCGCGCACGCGCGGCGATTTGTCGGCGCAGGCATTGCGAGAGGGGGGCGCATTTTGACGCTTTTGTCTTTCAGTGCTGTCGCCCGTGGGTCGACGTCGGAAGCTGAGCCGCGAGCGGATTCGACATTCCCGGCCATGTCCGCGGCATCAGAGGCAGGCAATGACGATCCAGGCGCGTCCGAGACTGACGGGGGACACGCGCCGGATCAGGACATCCAGCGCAGATCCGGCCCAGTGAGTTTTCAGATGCCAGAGGAGACAACCACCTGAATCGTTTAGGAGATTGCGAACATTTCCCAGGTCCCCAGGGGGCCGCGACGGCCCCCGGGCGCGCCCCGGGAGCGGCTTCGAGAAATTGCCCGAGGACGCGAAGCCCAGCAAGACGATGCAAGGAGGAGGTTCAGTCTTGAGAGCCGCCAGATCCTTTGCACGCGCCGGGGGCTGATCCACGGAGGCAGTCAGCAAAGCAGTGACAAAGTCGGGCGCAACATCTGCAACGCGGGCATCTCAGCGCCAGCTTGTGCAACGGTCAAATTGGGCGTCTCGCTCTCAGCCACGGGCGAGCTCGGGGTGGGCGCCGCAGTGGGGCGCGTCATGGACCAGCTCATGTGGGAGTTCCAGTACTCATGCTTTCCAGTTCCATGGGAAGTCTAAACGCTTCGCGTAGCCCCACCAGTGCGAGTGGGCCGGCCGGCTAGCGGCGCGTCTTGTATGCTAATCAGCCTTGTTCGCTGCCCCGGACATTTGCTTTCGCCGCGCGCGCTCATCGCTCGCGGCCGCGACCTCGCGGCCGCGGCCGCTCATCGCTCATCGCTCAGTAGCCCCACCAGCCCATCCAGAATTGCCTCGATCAGGGAAGTTGGCAGCGCATAGAGGAAGGGCCCCCAGTGGAGGCCGCTTGGAACGTCTCGGGTGCCTCGGAGAGTTTCTCGGGGCCTCTTGGGGGTCTCTTGGGAGCATCTTGGAGGCCTCTTGGGCGCCTGTTGGGGCCTCCTGGGCACCTCTTGGGGCCCTCTTGAAGCGCTCTTGGGAGCCTTGGAAGCGCTCTTGGGGCCATCCTGGGGGGCACCGGTCAAACAAGAAGCGAACATTAGTTAGCGTTGCCCTTCGGGAACCCTAGCAATCGCCATTTGGGGCCTTCTTAGGCGCTCTTGGGGCCGTCTGGGGGCTCTCTGGAGCTTTTCTCTGAGCCCTCCTGGGCCATCTTGGAGCCATCTTGAGGCTTCGGATGGCCATCGGAAGCGAAAAGGCGAGCAAGGCAACCGCATCGACTTTCCTCAGGTGTTGGCCTCTTCGGGGCCTCCTGTGAGAGCTCTCTGGCCACTGGGGGCCGTTTTGGAGCCGTCTTGGGGCGTTTTGGAGCATCGAGGGAGCCATTGTGAGACATCTTGGGGTATCTTGAGCCATCTTGGAGGTCATCTTGGGTTCTCCCAGGCGCCCTTGGAGTCATCTTAATCAGTGGCCCCCCCCAAGAGGCCAACATGTGGCTAAAACCTTAGTCGAATCAATGATTTGGCATTCTCGCCGAGGCTTCTTGGAGCATCTTGGGTGCCTCTGGGGGGTCTCTTGGGGCCTCCTGGGGGTTTCTTCGGAGCGTCTTGGGGGCATCCTGGGAGCCTCTCGGGGCTTCCTGGCCACTTCTTGGGGCCCTCTTGGGGCGTCCTCGGGGGCCTTGGGGGCCATCTTTGGGCCATCTTGGGCGAGATCGATCACAGGAGGGGGGGCGTCTAATTGCAGTCCCCCCCTCAGGATCCCAATGGGGCCAAAACCATAGTATAACAAATGATTTGTGCTTCCTCGCCAAGGCCGTTTTGGGCGCTCCGACACCTCGCGGAACCCCCTGTCCAGGTCCAGGGGAGGGAGTAGGGCAAGCTAGGTGCGCTCGCGTCATATCTGACGTCCTACCCCTCCCTCCCATCCCTTACCATGGCGCTGAGTTTCTGTATCCGCGGACGCGTGTCGTAGCGGACCTGTGGCTCCGCGCGCGCATGCGTAGTGGGTGGTGGTGCACGTGCGCGCGCGCGTGCGTGCGTGTGTGCGTGGTTGTGGTGGTGGTGGTGGTGGTGCTGGTGGTGCTGGTGGTGCTGGTGGTGCTGGTGGTGCTGGTGCTGGTGCTGGTGCTGGTGCTGGTGCTCGTGCTGGTGGTGGTGCTGGTGCTGGTGGTGGTTGTGATGGTGGTGGTGGTGGTGGTGGTGGTGGTGGCGGTGGTGGCGCGGCGCGGTGGTGGCGGGCGGATGGGCGCGCGAGAAAGAGGCCCGCGCTGGGGCGAGAACGCCATCCTGAACGACGGAGGCCAAACACCGATCCGAAAATGAGGCCCACGCTGCAGCGGGAGCACGATTCGGAACGATTCGGGAGCAGAAATGAAGGCCGGCGCCTCAGCGAGAGCATCATTTTGGAAAAAAAACGCAAGCGAAAACCCGTTTCCCGGGAATCCTGTGTGTAAAAAAGCAGTACGCGGGGGGCGTTCGGCCCGAAAATGACGCCGGCGCCTCAGCGAGAGTCGCTTCCCGGGATTTCCCGGGAATCCTGTGTGCAAAAAAAACATTGCGCGGAGGGTGCGCGGCCATCGCCCGGACGCCATCAGGGGGAGAGGGAGAGCATTTTCATATTGAGTAATTGTGGAGGTGTAAACCCTTCCCCGAAGGGGAAGAAGGAGGAGCGGAAGAGGAAATTCCCTAAACCACCGACGCCCAGAGGGCTGGTGGGACTCGTATCGCGGTGGGGATCCTGCGCCGATCATCAGCGGGTGTGTGCGTGGGGGGTGGGGGGGGGGCGAGTTCCCCTTGCGCCCGCGCGCCCGGGCGACGGCCGGCGGTGGACAGGCGCCAGGGGGGGGCCCGACGCCACCGACGAGAAACGCCCGGACATTTCCGGCCCGACAAATGGGCCAGGCGGCCCGACATTATATATATATATATATATATATATGTATATACACTCACGTACATTTAGTTACTATTAGTATATATGACTATATGCACACATATGCTCAGCCCCCCCCCCCCCCCAGCGCCCCGCCCCCTCAGCGAGCGACCGCTCCGATTATCATCCCCCTCCTCATCCTCATCCCCCCCTCTTCCTGTTCTTTTCCTTCTCTTTGCTATCGCGGCCGCCTTGATGAACATGAGTTGGCCTGCCTTCCCTGCGGGTATGTCCGAGAGCAACGTGGGGGCCATGCTCGAGCGGTGCAACGTCGGGCTGAACACCAAGGAGTCGTTCTTCTTCAGGCCTGCTGGCAAGGACTCCGTCGTCGAGAAGTTGCCCCTCAAGAGCAGCTACATCAAACCTGAGGCTGGCAAGGTCTTGACGCGGCCCCTCGAGCGCAAGAAGCGGCTTCCCCATGGGCGACGCGGGCAAGAATCGGCCGGCTGGCCTTAGACGGGGGGCGGCGGCCTGGCGTGACGCGCGCCCACCCGCCCCCGAATTCAGGCAAGGGGCACATGATTCGAATTGCCTGACTGGGGGCCGTGGTTCACGGATGCGCACAGGCGAGGCGCGCGATAGCGCTCAGACTCAGCTGAAGATGATGATGTTCAGCCCACATCGCTATGGTCACAAACAATATGCGAATCCGCGCACATTTCGCCTGGGCGTTCTCATGTCACTCGCCCGGCATATCGCAGCGCGGGTGGCATCTACGCGAAGAGTTGCAATGTGAACGCGTCTCTGGTCATAAAAACAAGCCCCGCCCAACTGGAACAGACAGCGCGCGTGGACTTCGTGAGCGCGACGACGAAGCAGGTGATCAACAAGTTGAAGAAGGACAAGGTCTTGCCTGAGTGGAAGGGCGCGAAGTGCCCCCGCTGCAAGATCGGCCAGCTGGGCCCCTTGAAGGACCTTGGCAAGGAGAAGGGCGGGTGGTCCCACTAATGCACGCACGACCCTTGCCGACGCCACCTCTTGCCGCACGCCTTCCATCCGATCTTCAAATGCGGCGCGGGGTCGTCGGGGGAACGATTGGCGGACCATGCCGCCGTGCTGTTCTGCGCCGTGGCCCAGTGCCCACAGGCGTCCGCCCGCCTCTTGTTGGAGAACAACCACAAGATGACAGAGGGAATTTACTCTGCGCTGTGCGCGGCCCGCGCCAAGTGCGTCAACTCCCGCGAGGAGAACATCGCTTTCGGCAGCGACCAGGGCGGCAACGCGCTCGAGTGGGCGGACGTCGAGGCGGACGAGGTCGACGCGGCGAAGGGCGAGGGCCCGAACGCTGGCCCCCGCACGCAGAAGCCCATCAACTGGGAGCAGCGGGGCGGCATCGCGCAGCGGGGGGGCCCCAGGCCCTTGGTCCTCTTCAGGTTGGAGCCAGAGAAGGCCAAGCGTAGGGCGCCTGGCCCTGGCCCGATTCGGAAGAGAGGTTGGGTGGGCGCCCATGGCGTCCAAGTGGCTGAATCACCGCCGCGTCATCTTCCACGCGGACGGGGCGAGGTCCTACAAGATGGAGGGCGACGGCGTCTTGCACGACTGGGTTGTGCACAAGAAGAAGTGGGCGCAGGTCGGCGGGAAGCGGGCGCGGCCCAAGCCAGCGCGAAGATCCGCTACCACAACGTGCCTGGCCAGAGCAAGTCCAGCGGGGCGAAGCGCCCGGGGGTGAAGTGCGGCACCCAGGTGATCGACCGCGCGTGGGGCGACCTGCGCAAGGCGGTCGGCAATGACAATGCGAAGACGGTGGGGTCTGTCTTGCTCCGCAACAAGGCAGGCCGGATGAACGGCGTGCAACGCGTTTGTTCGCGTTGGCGCCGCCTCTGCAATCTTCAGCGCAGCTGAGCGCCGCCCCAGGGGGGTTGGAGGCGTTGCCCGGCGCGGGAAAGGTCGGCGGGTGGCTTGTGCTGAAGTCTGGAGATGCGGCCCAGCGCGACTTGCGTAGTTGCGGGCCGCTCTTTGGCCTACGCAAGGTGCGCTCCTTCCAGTGGGCGCACTGGAACCGCGGCGGCGACCTCTGGCTCGCCGCGGGCCAGATGCTCCGCGACGCGCGGGCCAAGGACCACGCTCAGTGAGCTCCCTCGCTGAGGCATCCGAGCCCGCATGGAGCTCGGCGCGCAGGAGCAGCCCGTCTATTTCGGTTTGGCCGAACTGATTCCTCAGACAGGAGGTGCGTCCACATTGCCACTCTTCATATAGATGCCACCCGCGTTGCGATATGTCGGGCGAGTGACATGAGAGCGCCCAGGCGAAATGTGCGCGGATCCGCATATTGATTGTGACCATCGTGAAGTGGACTGAACATCATCATCTTCAGCTGCGCGTGGGCGCTACCGCGCGCCTCGCCTCATTGCATTGCAGCCGCATTGCGCCACATTGCAATCGCATTGCATCAACCGCCCCGTTGCTTCCCCCCGTTGCACTGCAATCGCTTTGCATTGCAATCGCATTGCGTTGCAATCGCATTACATGGCATTGAGTCGCGTGTCGATCGCATTGCGTTGAATTGCAATGCGATCGCACTGCGTTGCATTGATTTGGAGAAGGAAGGAAGGGGGAAAGACAGATCATTGCATTATGATTGTGGTCACGCTGTGATCCTGGCGTATTCGGTTGGAGAGAAAGAGGAGGAGGAGGAGGAGGAGGAAGAGGAGGAGGAGGAGGATCAGCAGGAGGATGAGGAGGATGTGGATGAGGATGAGGAGGGCGAAGAGGAGGATGGGAGGATGATGACGAGGAGGAACAACAAGAGGATGAGGAGGGTGAGGGTGAGGACGATGAGGATGAGGAGGATGAGGATGATGATGAGGAGGGAGAGAAGCAGCAGCAGCAACAGCAACAGCATGGCCACGAAACCGTGCTATTTACAGGTTTGTTCAGTTTGTTTGGTCAGGGGGGCCACCAAACACTGCTATTCACATGTTTTTTTTTTGTTTTCAGGGATCAACCAACATGGCGCGAAGCGCCACTGCAGTCTTGTATCTATGTGAATCTATGTATGTATAGTTATACATTCATGCATCTGTATATATATATATATATATATATATGTGTGTGTATGTACATCCTTAGATATACATATGTATGTATATATATATGGTTTCGGAAAACCCTGAATTGGCGTTTTCCGACCACGCCGGCCGCGCCGGCCGCGTGTCCCGTTCTTCGATGGCGATCCCCAGCGGAATCCGGATTGCATCGGCAACGCGCCATGAGTAGCGATGGGGTGCCCGGGGGGGGGACGCCGTCGTCGCGCACTTGGACCTTCCAGGCGAGCGCGGGGGAATTGAGCGCAGGAACGCTGATCGGGAGTGCGCGTCGGACTTCGCCAGAAATGGCGGCGACAACCCCGCGGGGCGCGTTCCCGCGTGATCTCGGCCTTCGGTCGGGTCGCGGCGCAGGTCTGACGGCATCGGGCGCGCGAAAGCTGACGTGCGTGGAAGAGAGGGGTTCTCTGCACAAACAGGGTCCCCAGCTCGTCGAGGTCACCACGGGGGGCTCCAACATGTGCCAGGGAGCCCCGAACGCAGCGAGGGAAATGGATATCAAGGAGCACGTAAGGCAGGGTCGTAGCTATTCGGCAATCGCCGAGTCCAGTTCGAACGTCCTGTCGAGCCCCGCCTCGTCGCCCGCAGATTTGCCGCGCGACGAAGAGATCAACTCGATGGTGTATTCTCCAGACTTCTCCCCTTTCGACCCAGAGGGCGAAGCCGAGGTGTTCGCCACCGAGGATGGCCGCCTCAACGATGACGATGCGATGGTAGCATTGGCAGATATCAACACACATTGCAGGCATTCCTGGAAACATAATCGACAGAATCGTGATCTTGAGATGCATCAAGGTGGGCCCACCGTTGCTCCACCGAAGGCCCCAGTGGCAACGCGCGCATGGCGTGCCCGCGCCAGTGTCGGCACATCCGTCGCACGCGTCGTTGCCGCATCAGGGGTTCACCGTGGGCGGTCCTCACAGCCGCATGACCTACATTTGCACATGGTTGCGTCCTTTGCCCTGATAATTGTAGTTCCGAAGGTCTGAGGTGTTCTCTTGGATCGGCGGAGCGCGCCAGGGGCGGGGCCCAGAGGCGCCGCCAGGGCACTGCAGCGCCGATGAAAGTCTATGATTGCACATAGGAAAGAAGCGCGTTTTATGGTTGCCTGGAGGGGGTGGGGTTGGAACCGTGCCCCCCCCCCCCCTGGATTGAAGGGGGGGTGGTTCGACTCCCCCCCATTTCCGTGGCGGAAAGGTGGGGGGGAGTGTTTGACCCCCCCCCTTTTTTCCCTCTCGCCTTCCCTACTCCTCCTCTCTCCCTCTCCCCGGGCCGGCGCCAGCCTCGGCGGCGGCTGGCGGCGGCGGCGGGGAGCATCGATGAAGGCGATGACTTCCTCTTCTGGGCGGGCGCCAGCGCATGCGGAGGACGGTGGTGGCGGTGATGGTTGGTGGTGGCGGTGGATGTGATGGTGGTGGTGGTGGTGGTGTTGGTGGTGTGGTGGTTGTTGGTGGTAGTTGTGGTGGTTGATGTGGTGTTGGTGGTGTCGTGGTGGTTTGTGGTGGTGGTGGTGGTTGTGGTGGTAGTTGTGGTGGTGGTGGTGGTGGTGGTGTGGTGGTTTGTCGTGGTGGTTGTGGTGGTGGTAGTGGTTGTGGCGCGAAGTGGGTTGTGGTGGGGGTGGTGGTGGCGGTGGTGGTGGTTGTGGTGGTGGTGATGGTGTTGTGTTTTGTTGTGGTGGTTGTGGTTGTGGTTGTAGCGGTGGTGGTGGGTTGGTTTGTTGTGGTGGTAGTGGGTTGTGGTGGTGATGGAAGTTGTGGTGTGGTGGTTTGCGATGGTGGTGGTGGTGGTGGTTGTGGCGGTGGTGGTGGCGGTGGCAAATTGTTGTGGTGGTGGGGGTGGTGGTTGTGGCAGTGGTGGTGGTGGAGTGGTGGTTTGTGGTCCTGACGGTTGTGGTGGTGGTGGTGGCGGTGTGGTGGTTTGTGGTGGTGGTGGTGGTGTGGTGTTTTGTGGTTTGTGGTGGTGGTTAACGTGGTGGTGTTTGTGGTGGTGATTGTGGTGGTTGCGGCGGTCGAAGTGGTGGTGTTGTGGGTTGTATTGGTGGTGGTGGTAGTGGTGGTGGGTTTTCGTTGTGGTGGTGGTGGGTTGTAGTGGTGGTGGTGGTGACTATGGTGGTGGTGGTTGTGTGGTGGTTTGTTGTGGTGGTGGGTCTGGTGAAGGTGGTGGTTGTGGTGGTGGCGGTGGTAATGGTGGTGGCGTGGTGGTTTGTGGTGGTGGTGGTGGTGGTGGGTGGTGGGTTGTGGGTGGTGGTGGTGGTGGTGGCGGTGGTGGTTGTGGTGGTGGTGGTGGCGGTGGTGGTTTTTTGTGGTGGTGGTGGTGCGTTGTGGTGACGGCTGTGGTGGTGGTGGTGGTTGTGGTGGGTAGTGGTTGGTTGTGGCGGTGTTGTTGGTGGTGCTTGTGGTGGTCGTGGTGGTGGTGGTGGTGGTGGTGTGCGGTGGCCTGTGTTGGTGTGGGTGGTTGTGGTGGTGGTGGGTTGTTGTGGTTGTGGTGGTGGTGGTGGTGACGCTGGTGGTGATATGGTGGTTTGTGGTGGTGGTGGTGGTGTGGGCTTTGTGTCTTCCCGTCACCGTGTCCTGGTTTTGGGTTGCAGTTCCAATGGATGCCTCCTGGCGTCTCGTCAGAGGGGTCCCGGGGGCGTTTGAGGAGCATGTGTGAGGGTTCCTAGGCGCATCTTGGGCGTGTCTGGGAAATTCATCAGGGACCCCAGTGGTTTTCGGGAAGCGAAGGCTTGATATGCCAATTTGCACTTTCCCGTGGTGGCTTTCAGGCTGTTTCTGGTCATCGTCGCTGCGGCTGCCATTGTTACTGCCGCCCGCCGCCAGCGCAGGCGCCAGAACCGGCACCGAGGAGAAAGAAGGGGGTTGGGTGTTCGACCGCCCCCGCCCCCCCCAGAAGCCGGAAGAGAAAATTTTATTGGAGTTCGAATTTTCTACTCTTTTCCCGGGGGGGGGGGCGTTTGGACTTCCCTGGGAGGGTGGGAGGGGTCGGGAGCAGGGGGGGTGCGACCGCCCGATGCGCGCGAAGGAATGGAGGGGAGGAGGAGGTGAGGAGGAGGAGGAGGAGGATGGAGGAGGAGGAGGGGAGGAGGAGGAGGAGGAGGAGGGGGAGGAGAGGTGGAGGAGGAGGTGGGAGGGGTGGGAGGGGGAGGGGGAGGGGGAGGAGGGAGGGGGAGGGGGGGGGAGGGGGAGGGGGAGGGGGAGGGGAGGGGGGGGAGGGGTGAGGGGGAGGGGGAGGGGAGGGGGAGGGAGGAGGAGGAGGAGGAGGAGGAGGAGGAGGCGGAGGAGGAGGAGGAGGGAGGACAAGAAGGAGGAGGAAAAGGTGGAGGAGAAGTAGGAGGAGAAGAAGGAGGCGGCCGAGGAGGAGGAAAGGGAAAATGAGGGGCAGGGGGCGGAGGGGCACGAGAAGGAGAGAGAGAGACTCTGATGGCGACCCAGGGGGAGCAGCTGGAGCGGCAGATGCCCCCCGCGCCCGCGCTCCGCGCTCCGCGCCCGCGGGGCAGGCGCAGAAGCTGCTGGAGAAGAAGACGCAGCAGGAGCTGCTCGCTGGGCTCGGCAACCTGGGAGGCGCGCTTTCCCGTGGGACTAGCCCCGGGGGGGCGACGGCAGGAGGCGAGTTGCCCGGGGGGCGGGCGGGTATTGCGCGCGCAGTCGCCCGGGAGTTTCGCCGACGGCGTGGGCCATCGACGCCCCTGGAGGCACGTGCTGCGCTCCCTCGGGCAATTCGCCCCCGCCGTCGCCCCCGAGGCGCCGCTGCCCTCGTGCCGAGGCGGCCGAGGCGCTCGCCCGCGGAGGGCACCTGTGCAGTATTCGGGTGGGCAGATGCACTCCAGATTTCGTCATAGAAGGGAGGGGGTCTGGACCCTCCAAGACGGGCGATGTCAGACCTCCCCCTCGTGGGAGAACCCTCCAACACATCGTCCCCAGACCCCCCAGGCCCTCCAAGATAGCCTGGAATCGGGGGAGAAAAAGATACGGACACGTGTTGTCCACCTTTGTTTTCGGCCTATCCTGGTCCTCCTGGGGAATCCTCGTTGTCACCGCTGGATTCGCCTCGAAATTCTGGTCAGAACGCACCCCAAGAGAGGTCCGGGGACAACACGTATCCGTATCTTTCCGCCCCCCAATGGAAGAGACCCCCCCGGAATGAGACCCCCCTCCCTTTCACTTGCGAAACCTGGGGTATCCAGCGTGGGCCCCGCACGCTGAGAAGCGCTGCGCCGTGAACGTGTGTATCGTCGTGTGCTCCTTGAGGTGGCGTATGCCTCTGCATATGTACACCATAGGCGATGCTTAAGAAAACTTAAGTTTTCGGCCAGAGTCTCGATGATTCTTAACGTTTCAATGTAAATCTTAAGATTTTAATGGAAATGTTGGGTTTTTATTCAAGTTATGAGACTATGAATTTCTTAACCCATGATTTCTTAAGCATTTCGCAGGGTGTACCCATCGGTCGTTGAAAGTAGGTATTTTTGGATTCCCAGAGTCTGATCTACTTTCAGCGCCGTCCTGCTTCAAGAGCCGAGTGGTTGTCCCTCATCCTTCCTCTTCAGGAGGCGTGCGGAAACCCAATCCATTTCCAACGCCTTCCTACTTCGTGTTTCTACCTACTTCTTCCGACCGATGGGTATCTGTATAGACTGCGTGGGTTGTGACGTTTGAACTACGCGGCGCCATGTCTGTGGGGCCACCTGTGAGGCGTTAGCTACGCTGTGCAAGCTGTACTGAGCAAGCAATGCGGTCAGAGGTGTGCGGTGCAAGCCACACGGTGCAATATCATGTGTGCAGTTGATGTTTGCCAGTGTATGACTTGTCAATTCCATTGCTCGTGAAATCATCCCATCCTCCCACCCACACCTTGTCGTGCAAAACCCGTGCGGCCACGGTTGCGATGACTGCTTGGCTCTGGCTGGCGTTTCTTTGCGGCCACTTGCCTCCCAGAGCTGGGGATAGGGGATATCTCGAGCTGGGAGGGGGGACCCCACCACCTGAAGGACCTCTCCTCTGGCTCCTCGCGCTTGTGGTGGTGTTGGTGTCGCTTTTCCTTGTTCCTATGTGTCAGGGGTGGAGGATATCAGGCGGTTATCGGGCTCTTTCCTGTGGCATTGAGAGGTCGGGATTTGTTCGGCAGAGTGCCACGCTATAGTTTAGGAGCCCTTTTCTCCCAGCACCTTGATGGGCTCACTAAAGCAGGAATCCATTAGGCTAGGCCGAATACTTCAATGGCAGTTGCAGCTGAGGTTGCATGCAGAGCATGCGGACGCCGTGAGTGAAGACCCAAATGAATCTGAAGTTATGCGATCATCCGATGTACGGCGAACACACCACGTACAGCACAACATAACAGCATACACACTTGCAGCACCAGCTAAATCAGGCTAGCATAGACTACGATGCCAAGCCGAGCCTGAGCACAGCAGAGCTGCATCTAACGTCAGGCCACAGCTAAGCATCAGCACCCCCTTGCTGAGGGCCGCTGACTGCCAGAGTGCAGTTTGCTGGTTGCTTTTGTTTGCCACCAGCGCTTTCACTTACAACCAGACTCCCTCAGGACAGGGGACGTGGAACTGGGGGAGGGGGGAGGGAGAAGGGGGGCGGGGGGTGGAACACGAACAGATGGGAGGAGGAGAGAGGCCAGGGGTGTGGGGGGAACGGAGGGATTCGTGAGGGAAGAGGAGGATGGGGGGAAGGGACGGGAGGAGAAAGAGGAGGGGAAAACAAAAAGTGGGGGGCGGGAGGAACCAGGGTGGTGAAGGAGGGGGGGAGGAGGAGGCGGAGGAGGTGCCCTTGACGCTTCAGGTTAGCATCGCCGAGCAGCCTGCCTGAGGAGAAAGGAGGCGTGGAAGAGGAGGACGAGGATCTCTTCGCTTCTTCTCTGTTCTGTCTGTCGGGGGGGGGGGGGGGGGGCGCGCGCGGCGCGCGTCTGGCCACGGCAGCGTGCGGCGCGTTCCGCCCAGACCTGGGGAAGCTGGCGGACCTCGGCGCGTCCTGACGGAGGCCTCCGCGCCGCTTTCCCGGCGGCGGGGGGGGAGGGAGGAGGGGGAGGAGGGGGAGGAGGGGGGGTTGGAGGAGGAGGGAGGGACAGAAGGGACAGAAAATGGGAGGGAAGGAGGGAGAGAATGGGAGAGGGACAGGAGGGGGAGGGCGGAGAGGAGGACATGAGGACAGGAGGACAGGAGGAGGGGGAGAGCAGTGGCAAGAGGGGGACCAGTGCAAACCCAAGACTCACCAACGATGTTGGAACCCACCCTCCCTCAAAACTCCAATGGTATAGTCCCCTACAGAGGCCCACTTCTACTAAGGAAATGTTTGCCCGTTGGAGGACAACCGTGTGAAATTCTTGAAGCATGCCAGAAACCAGCGTCAGGACTCCAACGCCACGGGTTAACCTCACTGTTAGGTCTTGGCGATCCTGAATCGTGCCAGAACACCTTTCTTGGGATTCAACACCGCGGAGCCAATGATGTTCTTGCAGCAATTGAAGACGAATGTGGGCGGCGCGAAGGCGAGAGCCACATCGTGAAACTTGTTCAACGTTTTAAGACGAATGTGCTCGGCACCTTGGCGAGAGCAGCATTTTGAAAACGACCCGCCATCAACGTGCGCGGCGCCAAGGCGAGAGCTATATTAAAAAAACGAGCCGCCCACATCCCGTGAAACTCCTTGCACTTGTTGAATACGAATGTGCGCGGCACTGCGGCGAGCGCCAAATGTTGAACACGATCCGCCCTCGACCCGTGAAGCGCTTGGAACGTTGGAGCAGTATTGTGCGCGGCGCCAGGGCGAGAGCCACCTTTTGCGAACGAGCCGCCCCTCGTCCGTCACACTCTTGCCAGCGTTTTTCATACCACTGCGCGCGGCACGAGAGCGGGAGCCACATGTTGCAGACGATCTGCCCCCCATCCGTGGAGCTCGTGCCAATGTTTCACCGAGTGAGCGCGGCGCTGAGGCAGGAGGAGGCGGGGGAGGAGGAGGATGATTCGGGGGAGGAGGAGGAGGAGGAGGAGGAGGAGGAGGAGGAGGAGGAGGAGGAGGAGGAGAAGGAGGAGTGAGGAGGAGGAGGCGGGAGGAGGAGGAGGGGGGAGGGGGAGGAGGAGGGAGGAGGAGGAGGAGGAGGAGGAGGAGGAGGAGGATGAGGAGGAGGAGGAGGAGGAGGAGGGAGCATCTTGGGAGCCCCTGGGGACGCTCTTCGCCGAGGCGAGAGCCACACTTTTGACAGCCGCCCGCCCTGCGTCCGTGGAGCTCTAAGGTACGCTTTTTTGGGGCGACGCCGCGCGGCGCTCCGGCGAGACCTCCGTCCGTGGAGCTCCTGCAGACGTTTCCCGACTCTCCTCTCTCTCCTCCCTCCTCCTCCTCCTCCTCCTCCTCTCTCCCCTCCCTCCTCCTCCTCCTCCTCCTCCTCCTCTCCATCCTCCTCTCCTCCTCCTGACGTCATCACCACGTGCGACAAAGGGCAGGAGGGCTCTCTCATTGATTTCGCAATGGCCAAAAACGGAACATCTTCCAGATACCGAGTTCGGTCGCAGCCTCAGGTCCCGTGGAAGACGCACTGTGCACTGCAGGTTGACGTCCACGATGGCATGCGCAGATGGTGGTACCAGAAACTTTTGTTACCTGAACCGTTTCCAAAGGTAGCCAGACCCAAGCTCGCTTCGGATCCCAGCAGCAAGAGGTCTATACTTCGAGCCCAACGGCAAGAGCAAGAACGGGCACGCGTACCACCCGATCTGCTGGAAGACTACGACGCACGACACCCTTCAAGGAGCACTTTGGATCCTGAGTCCCAGGTCTCTTTTCACATACCTTCAGACCTGTGGGAAGAGCAGCCCTCCAAGGAGAGGCTCAGCTCTCAATGCTGCAGCGTGGTCGAGTCTGAGTTGTTGGGCCATATCAACGCACTTGGCCTTGGTGCCGTCACCAGGCAGTACGCGCGGTGGTCCTCAGGAGTGGAACGTGCTTTCGCACTTCATCATCAGCTCAACCCTCGACAGCGAGCCCCACGCGCAGCTGGATTTTCTTTACGATGGATGCAGACCAAAGCTACCCCAGGGCGAGTGCACATGACTGATGGAGCTGGAGAATGGTGGGGAACTGTTCTTACCTTGGTTCAAAGAGTCATGGCTCTTCTACGACATGGCAAGGATCCTCGCCAGATAGCTATTTGTACCGCAGCTCTTGGTCGCTACACCAACGACGCTAGCAGCTTCGACCCATCTGATTTCTTTGGTCCAGGCTCTGAGGGCACCGCTAATCAGCAGCGGTGGGTTTCTTGGTCGCGCGCATTCGCGAGCGCCACCGAGATGGAGCGCGACGATTTTGCCTACTTAACTGAGAAGCTGGCCTGTCGTTCTCAGGCAAGATGCTTGACCTTGAGGCGGCATTCGTTCATCCGTTGGGCCAAGGGAGTTTGGACATCTAAGCCCGGCCTGCTCCACTCATTGGTGAAGGAACCCAAGGCGGTCTCTGCCGACCCCTTAGTGGATGGGCGAGTCGTTGGAGACCCAACTGTCAGAATGGAACACACCAGATCCACCTGGGAGAGACTCTGGCACGACCCAGTCGACTCTCAGGCCGACATCCTCGCCATGTTCAAGCGCCTGCACGCGCAGAGCCGCGAGGAGGAGCTGGATCCCGTCAGCATCGAGCAGGTGGACAATGTTATCAGGGTTTTAGGCACCAAGACATGCGGAGTTGACTCCATCACACCTCTGGACATCCAGCGACTTCCACTCGAAGGTCGGTGTGATTACTGCAGGCTTCTCAACAGCATTGAAGAACATGGAGTTTGGCCTGCTCAGATATTGGCATCTATTGGAGCATTATTACCCAAACCCAAAGGAGGAGAAAGGGTCATTGGATTACTTCCAGAGACGGCGAAGATTTGGTCCCGCGTGAGAGCAGGCGTCACGTCCACATGGACTAAGGAGCTCTCTGATTTCTGGGACACTGCAGTGGCGGGCAGCAGCTCGCTTCGAGCAGGTCTCTTGCGAGCGCTGCTCGATGAATCCGCAGTGGCGCTTGGCATCTCGGCGGCGACCCTACTCCTGGACTTCGAGAAGTTCTACGACTCGTTATCCTGGATCCTCATCGGCCAGGCTGCACTCGATCTCAAGTTCCCAGCGATTGTGGTGCTACTGGAGCTGGAGATGTGTGCTGGGCCGCGGTTCTTGCGTGGCTCTCTTGGCGTTGCAGACGCCATCTACGCCACCAGATCACTCGTTGCAGGACCCCAGCATGGGGTAAGGATTGCCAAGTTGTTTTTACATCCATTGATGGAGGCGGCACATCGCAGAGCGAGTTTCAGCACCTTCTGGACATTCATCGACGACACGGTTGCCCGCGCAGAGGGCACGCAGGCCAAGGTCCAAACAGAGATCCTTCACGCCACGGTCACTCTTGCCGACCTCGCCAAGCAATTCCGTCTTAAGCTTTCGGACAAGTCTGTACTCATTGCCACTGTTCCGCAGGACGGGAGGAGGACAGCCGCTCAGTTGCAGAAGCGAGGTATCCCTGTACGGTTCGGCCTTCACGGCACGGATCTTGGCATTGATGCGGCATCTGGCAAACGGCGCACAGTCACTAAGGCCAGAATGAGGTTGACCGCCAGCAAGAGGAGGGCGGCTCGCATTGCCCGCATACGCAGACATGCTCCTCTACGACGCGAAGCTCAAGGTCTTTGGACCACAGGCGCAGCTCCTCAAGGCTCCTACGGACACCAGGCCCATGGCATGTCGCCGTCCAACGTCCTCGCCGTCAGGCGGCAGGCAGCCGTGGCGGGAGCTGGGCCCATGAAGGGCAGGTGTCTTACGACAACACTGGCGGTCCTTTACGGT
The DNA here is from genome assembly GCA_963575745.1 of Prorocentrum cordatum. Lineage (NCBI taxonomy): Eukaryota > Dinophyceae > Prorocentrales > Prorocentraceae > Prorocentrum > Prorocentrum cordatum. The sequence continues at coordinate 598,911 of CAUYUJ010015782.1, read as the reverse complement.
CTCAAGGATCCAGCCCTGGAGTTACGTCGAGGCCTTCTTTCAGAATTTCTCTGTCTCTGGAAGACCGACACCAGCATTCACCGTCGAGTTGAAAATGCTTGGACTGTCATTCATCGGCGGCTTCTCGCAGCTGGCGCCAGCAAGAGATGGAGACTGGTCAAAGGACCTATTGGAGCTGTTATTGCGACCCTGCTTGACGCGGGATGGGAAGTACCCTCGGTCCTCCGTTGGAGGAGACCCACTGTCGGAGGAATCGAGGAGTGGCTGATTCCAACCGCACGTCGTGCAGGCTACGACCCCACTGGGTTCGACATCTCCGAGCTACTGGACGATGTGGTCACTGATTTTCGCGCTCAACTTTGGAACAATGCTTCGAAGCACATTGCAGGGGATGGCCTGGCTGAAGGAGCTGACCTCTATTGGGCCAGGCTGGAGCTCAGCCACTTCGCCAAGAGGGGGGAGCTCGACCTGTTCGGCTTCAATTTGTGCGTGGTCACGGGCGCCCAGTGGACGATGGACAGGCAGCGCCCTCTGAGCGAGCCCGCAGACCGCCTGTGTCCGCGATGCCAGCAGGAGGAAGAAACTCTTGCGCATCGCATGTGGCGTTGCCCCTGCAATAAAGACCACAGTGATTTTACGTCTACTGATCATTTGATTCCGCAAGCGTTAGCGTCTGTTGAATCTGAACCAAGCCTTTGGCTGAGAGGTGTTCCGCCTACCCGTGTCACCCACCCTGTGTTCAGGGAGCCGTTGGAGTGCCTGAGCAGAGCCCAACTAGGTGAGGTCCCTCTTGGAGCCTGCTCTAGAGACCCTGGCAGTAGCCCGTTGATCGGCTTCGGGGACGGATCTGGAGGGCGCTTTTCGTCCGACCCTCGTCGCCGTCGGTGTGGCTCCGCTGTTGTAGTGGTCAGGGACGCGCGACCTGGGGAGGGACCTTTGCGTTGGGCCGTCTTGGGGGGCATCTCCGAGATTTTGCGAGGCCCTTCGCAAACGGTGCCCAGGTCGGAGCTGCAGGCATTCGCACTCTTCCTGGAAGGCACCACAGGTCCTGTCCATTTTGTGACTGACCACAAGCCTCTCATGACGGGGTGGAATCGGGGCCGTGCTTGGAGTTTGGGGGGGAGGAACAGCGATTTGTGGCTGCGAATTTGTTGCGCCATCGACGACCGAGGCCCAGGGCATGTCTCGGTCGAATGGACGCCCTCGCACCTGTCCCCTGACGACTCCTCCCTCTCCCATCATGAAGTTTTTCTAGCCAGCGGTAATCAGTTAGCCGATGAAGCGGCTTCTGAAGCCGCTGAGCGCTCCTGGACCTTGGCCGCCCAGACAGTCCCCGCCACAGACGCTTGGGACCTCACTGCTGCCCTGGTGCGTCGACGTGCTCGGCGGGCTCTGGCGGACGCTTCTTCGGCGGATCCCAAGCGGTCCAAGGCCTCGACGGAGGTCGAGCGGCCTAGGCCGAAGACCGCCGAGACCCGACGCCTCGAGCACGCTGCCAGGGCCAGCTCTCACAGGTTTATTCCAGTCGGGTCCCGTTTCAGGTGCCAACTGTGCTCTGTTCTTTCGTCCCGACAGGGCCTCTTAGAGGCCCTGAAGACGGAGTGCTTTTCGCCGCTGGTCGTCCCTCCTGGGTTTCCTCGGGACGTGGTGGCCGCGGCTCGTGGTGGCGTCGCTGTTGGTGGGCTGGAGCTCGACCCCTCCCACCGTCTGGGATTCTGGGACCTGCATTCTTTGCATTTTTGTTTTAGATGTGGTCGGACCGCGACCGTTGACGGTCGCCATTTGGCCGAAGGTTGCGGGCCCCCCACTCGCAAAGGCCGTGAGAATCTCGGCCGAATTAAACGCGGGCTGTTTCCGAGCTATGCGGGGCCTTCTAAGGCCTCGCAAGCGATTTCGCATGCGAGGTTAGTGGACGCGTGCGTCGCCGGGGAGACAGCACGGCGTGCCAGGAGGGCAAGCCCTGTACCCTCCCACGCTCCTTCCTCCCCTTGCGGGGAGGAGGAGGCGCTGGGGGTGGCTGCTACGGAGTAGCCACTTTGGGTGCAGGTGCTTGGCCTCCTCCCTCTGTTTTCCCCTCCTCTTTTTTAGCACGCTGTGCTGCGCAAAAGGTCCAAAAGGTCCTCCTCCTCCTCCTCCTCCTCCTCCTCCTCCTCCTCCTCCTCCCCCTCCCCCTCCTCCCCCCCATCCCTCCTCCGTCTCCCCCTCCTTCTTCCCCTTCCACTCCCCCATCCCCTCTCCTCTTGTTTCTTCCCCATCCCCCCTTCATCCTCCTCCTCCTCCTCCTCCTCCTCCTCCTCCTCCTCCTCACGAGCCGTTTTTCGACGGCCCCGGGTCCAAGTGAGGTCGCCCGGAGGCTGAAGATTCGCCCCCCATCTGTGGAGCTGCTTCCATGATGTGAGCTTCGGGCCCATGAGTAGTGAGGAAGTGTCAGGCAAGACGCCCGGCCCGCCCTTTCGACCAGCCTCGGGGTGCGACAAGGAGGAGTGAACCATGAGGAAAAGGAATGGAGGAGAGGAGGAGGAGGAGGAGGGAAGGACAGAAAGAAGGAGGGAGAGGATGGGAGAGGGACATGAGGGGGAGGATGGAGAGGAACACAGTAGGACAGGAGGACGGGAGGACAGGAGGATGGGAGAGGGACAGGAGGGCAGGAGCAGGGGAGGGACAGGAGGGGGGAGGATGGAGAGCATGGGGAGAGGAGGCAGGCAGGGGAGGTGAAGAAGGGGCAGGTGAGGGCGAGGAGAGCGTGGGGACGGTGGGCGGCGGGCGCCGGGAGAACTCGCTGCCGAGGCCACGGGGAGTCCTGGCCAGCCCTCGGGGCCGCGGCTGGAGTCCTCCAGGCCTCTCGGCTGGGGTCGGAGCAGGTGGAGGTGGGGATCGCGCTGCCAGCGCGTCGGCGATTCGGGCCGGGCGAAAGGGGGGGATTGGGAAAGGGGGGGGTACGAAATTTGCTGCATGCAGCTGGTTTCGGCCTCGCCGAGGGGCCCATTCCTCGATACATGGCCGCTCCCGGCGCCGGGAGGCGCCGGGAAAGTCAGCTACGTGAGCTGATTCTCAAACCCCCCCTTTGCTATCCCCCCCTTTCGCCCGACCCGAAGTGCGTCGGTGATGCGGGGCGATGTCGAGCCAGATGTTCTCCGCGCCGACGTCGGCGATGCATCGCCGACGCCGCCGAAGCATTGGCGATCAGCGGCGACGCAGTGCAATCCTCCGACCCCGCTTACTCGGATCCCATCTGGGAGGTGTTTTTTTTTCTAGGCTTGCCATATTCAAAGGAGGAGAAACCCAGAGATCCGAGGCCTGGTTTTCAGACACTCGATCTACCCTTACCCTGGCGTATCCTCGTCTTGGCCTCGTCTTCTCTCTCTCTCTCTCTCTCTTTTCCCCTCATGGTCGTCGAATTCCCCCAGCGCTCAGCCCTCCCCGCATTCTTATACCAAGACTGTTCTGCGTCTTTTTCCACATCCTCTTCCACATTCTCTGAGGTCCTTGTGAGCAGCAATCCGTGAAAGGCGGTAGGAACTCTAAGCTCACAGGCCGCAGCAGCAGCAGCAGCCGCCGCAGCTCGGCCATCCCCCTTCGACGTTCGCGGCCGCGGCAATGGCCCCCCCGCGCCCTCGGCCGCTGCGGCCCGCCGCCAGTCGCTCGTCTTGTGGCGGTCGCCCGTAGCCGTCGGGCTTGGCCCGCTTCGCCCCCCCTCTGGGAGCGCCCGCCGTCGCTTGCTGGCCGCCGCTGCCCGCTTTTCCTCCCCCCCCCCGCGCGCCCCGAGGTCGCCCGAAGGCGATCCCGACGGGGCGGTAAGAGCCGAAGCGGAGCACCCTCCTCCTCCTCCTCCTCCTGCTCCTCCTCCTCCTTCCCCTCCTTCCCCCTCCCTTTTCCTCCTCCTCCTCCTCCTCCTCCTCCTCTTCCTCCTCTTCCTCCTCCTCCTCTTCCCTTCCTTCTTTCTCTCCTCCTCCTCCTCCTCCATCTCCTCCTCAGCTGTGCGCGTGCGTGGTCAGCTTCCGCTGGCTTGCGCTCGAGCGCGGTAAAGCACGTGCACGCGGGGCCCTGGAGCGCGTACTTGTACGTGTGCGTCTCTGCTCGCTCCCCGGCCCCCGTCCGGCGCTGTGCCACGGTGCCTCGGCCCCTCCAGGTGGCCCGCCCAGGAGGGGACAGGTGCCGCGAAGCCTGGGGGGAGCAGCATATTCCTCTTCTTTTATGTTTTCCCAACCATCCTGTGGTGTTGGGTCCTCAGAGACAGCGCCCCGCGTTCACTCCTCCCGCAGCCACCTCCTTCATCCCATCCCTGCCTCTGACCTCCGCATGTCCACCATCTCGGTGCACCCTCACACGTTTCGTGGCCCCATAGGGAGCTCCACCGAAGGCCCCAGTGGCAGCGCCCGCATGCAGTTCCACCCCCATCTTGGCGCACCCCTCACACGTTTCGTGGCCCCATAGGGAGCCCCGTCGAAGGCCCCGGTGGCAGCGCCCGCATGCAGTTCCACCCCCATCTTGGCGAACCCCTCACACGTTTCGTGGTCCCATAGGGAGCTCCACCGAAGGCCCCAAGGCAGCGCCCGCATGCAGTTCCACCCCCATCTTGGCGCACCCCTCACACGCTTCGCAGCCTCACAGGGAGCTCCACCGAAGGCCCCAGTGGCAGCGCCCGCATGCAGTTCCACCCCCATCTTGGCGCACCCCTCACACGTTCCGTGGCCCCATATGGAGCTCCACAGAAGGCCCAAGTGGCAGCGCCCGCATGCAGTTCCACCCCCATCTTGGCACACCCCTCACACGTTTCGTGGCGCCATACGGAGCTCCACCGAAGGCCCCAGTGGCAGCGCCCGCATGCAGTTCCACCCCTATCTTGGCGCACCCCTCACACGTTTCGTGGCCCCATAGGGAGCCCCGTCGAAGGCCCCAGTGGCAGCGCCCGCATGCAGTTCCACCCCCATCTTGGCGCACCCCTCACACGTTTCGTGGCCTCACAGGGAGCTCCACCGAAGGCCACAGTGGCAGCGTCCGCATGCAGTTCCACCCCCATCTTGGCGCACCCCTCACTTCGTGGCCCCATAGGGAGCACACTCGCACGTTTTGAGGTCCCATCGGGGGCTCCGCCGCCAGTGGCAGCGCCTGCATACAGTTCCCTCCCCCTCCTTGGCGCACCCCTCACGCGTTTCGTGACCGCCATTTGCACCGCTCCGCGCGCCATCCTTGTCGCGGCGCGCTACCTGTGAGGAAAAGGTCGCACCCTGCATTACTCGCAGCTGCACGTGGTTGGGTCCGTCGCCAGGCTAAATTATAAGCCGTGGGGCGGGATAACTCCCCCCCATTCCCACACGAAACGGGACCCCCCGGATCTGGAGCTTTGTGGCCCCCTGGACGCCATTGACAGAGGCCTCCCAGCCCTCCCGCTCCTCCCAGGGCGCCGCTGGGCCTTGCCAGCAAGCTCGAAGCGATCAGATAAGTGGTCGGAGAGGCGCAGGAGAGCCCCACGGCAGCGCAAGACGGCCTCCATACGGCCCAAGAGGCTCCAACGACGCCCCAGGAGGCTTTCAGGAGAGCCCACAAGAAGCAAAAATCGTTTCATTCTCAAAAGAAAACGTGCAATTTAGCATATTCGCTTTTTGTGTCGTAGCAGCGTCCACGACGGCCCCAGAAGCTTGCGAAATCGCCCCAAGGCATTCCAAGAAGGCCCCAAGAGGGCTTCGAGGCGGGCCAACAGGACCCCAAGACTGCCCCAAGAAGGCCCCAAAGAAGCTCACGAGGCTCCCAAAGGCTCCCAAGAGAGACCCACGAAGGCCATGGGAGGTCCTTCATAGGGCCCAAGTTCCCCAGGAGAGCCACACCCCACGGCAGCGCAAGACGGCTTCCAGACGGCCCAAGAGGCCCCCAAGACGGCCCAAGAGGCCCCCAAAGACGCCCCAAGAGGCCTTCAGGAGAGCCGCCAAGAGGCAAAAATCGTTCCATTTCCAGATACGTACATTTTTAGCATATCAATCTTTGCGCCGTAGCAGCGTCCACGACGACCCAAGAAAACTGCGAGATCGCCCCAAGGCGGCCAAGAGGCCCCCCAAAGGGCTCCAAGCCGGGCCAAGAGGACCCCAGGGCAGCCCCAAGACGGCCAAAAGACGCCCACGAGGCCGGCAAAGGCTCCCAAGAGAACCCGCGAGGGCCATGGGAGGTCCCCCAAAGGGCCCAAGTTCCCCAAGAAGGCGCCGGGACGGCCCAAGAGGGATCCAAGACGGCCCACACTGGCTTCAAAAGGACCCTCAAGACAGCCCAAAGAGGCGCCGAGGAGGCTTTCAGAGTTCCCCAAAGCCCTTGAGAGGCATTTGTGAGGCCCCCAAGAGGTTCTCCAACGAGAATCTTCCGCAAAAAGTCCTGCGGCAGACGGGAGATGGTTCGCAATGCCAGGCGAGAGCGTGGATAAACGAGAAGTTCGATGAGGAACGATGAGGCGTTCCTTTCCACTGCCTTGAACTGCGCGACCGGGCGACTTGGGCCACGAGCGAGCCCGTGTGGTGGCCACTCAAAGGACCCCGAACGTCATTCCTTTGCACGATCGTGCGTCTTGCAGACGGCGTCTCTTACGAAATTCACCAAAGTGACCCGAATCCCGGATTCGCAGCAACATTCCCTCTAAATCCGTGGCGAACCCGGGATTCCGTGTTTTCCCAAAGACTTTGTAGATTGTTTCACATTGCATTGCTCGGTATTCTGCGGTATTGTTTGATTGTTTGACCGTGCGTTGCTTTATTTGGCATTCAGCTTGCCATTGCTTCGCATTGCGCACCCGGGCAGCCTGGGCCACGAGCGGACCAGTGTGTGCGCCACACGAGGGCAGTTCAACAACATTCATGGAATCATTTTCTTCAACCGTGTACGTACTCAGGCATCCGTAGCCGTTGGCTCACATGTTTTAAGCTCCCGTCTGCGCCACATCCTTCATGTCTGTATTCGCTTGCTTGCACTGTGGCGGAATCCTGCCTGCTGAACCATTCTCAACAACGCAACTCCAGCAGTCCAATCGGCCTGCAAGGCGTGTGCCAGTCGGCGGGAGACGCAATCGCGGTCATCCTGCAATGCGTCCGTTGCGAAGAGCTGCGCGACCGAACTCAATCCAGCAATCGCCAGCTGCGCCGATCCACTACGACTTGCAAGTCGTGTGCCAATCGAGGCCGTCCCAAGCAAGATCTCCTCTCGTGCATGCGTCGCGGGGGCCTCCGGAACAAAACCCACTTGGGCGCCGGGCAATGCTGCAAAGCAAGCAGCGCTACGCGGGTTAGAATTTCCTGCGCCGCACCCAGTGGAGGCTCATTCACGCTCGCAGGCTGCTCAGTCCTATCGCTAGGGCTTCAGGGGTGCCTCAAAAGGCCACTGCGGCGTCGCCCGCTTCTCCACAGAGTACGCGGGCGTCTGTTGTCAGTTCGGCAAGCGCGCCGTCGACTTCGCCAGGTACCTCCCCGAACCTGTGCTGACACTTTTCCAAATCTGCTGGCACGACGGTTTCAACGCTCACTCCCGAGCATACAACAACCTCTTCGGATTTGCCGCGCATGCCATCCAGTCCAGCACGGCGGAGCGGTAAACACACTTCATCCCGCACAGGCCGCCCTTCATTATAATCAATGGCGCGATGTACCGGAAAACGTGGACTGCCGAAGGAGCCAATTCAGTTTAATACATTATATCGTTGACCCGCAACTCCGCACGCAGACTGCAGACCGTTTGCAACTCAATCCACAAGTTGTGCGCGCCCTGGAACGTCACGTCGTCCACGCCAACCCGTACATGACAGTGATCCACAAGCTGACCACTCCCACCACGTCGCGGTGCCCCGACAGAGTTCTGCAGCTCGACTGGCACTAAAGCGTCCAGGAAGTTGCTGCTATACTCGATTCCGCTGGTGGCGTTCGCGCGTCTCCTTGATCAGTGTTCTTCCGTCGCCACAAATCCGAGCCATGCGATTACATCCCTTCCCTCATCGAATTCTACGAGCCACTTTCCAGGCAGCGACCCCATTGCGGGCGTTCGGAATGAACGCGGCCAGTGGTCAGGACTCGGCCAGCAGTGAACGGGAATGCACGATCGTTCACGGCTGAACGATCCCAGCGGTGTCAAAGGTCGACGCGCATGCCGTTGCGACACCAGCTGGTGCAGAATCGGGCGAAGAGGGCACGCGATCTTGTTCGACGTTTTTCGGAGCCTCCAAGTGGCGTTTTCGCGCCACGTGGTCGGGTCTGCCTCGAAATTCGAGTCAAAACGTACCCCGAAAAAATTCGGGTGGCGCACGGATCTGCAAAGCGAGGGTAAGAGCAAAGAGGAACGGGTGAAAAAGGGTTCGACGGGAAACGGCCAAAATCCAAAGGCCAAAAAGGATCGCGCCAAGTAACAACATATGCAAAGCTTGAGGGGCCACGGTGCGTGGCGCGGAGCGCCAATGCGTTATTATGTCTATACAAAAGTGAGTAAGCATGTATACATGTATGTATGCATACATGTATGAAAGTATGCATGCATGCATGCATGCATGCACGCATGCATGCATCTATATATACACATGTATATCTAGTGTGAATGAAGGTGTGTATGCATGCATGTCTGTGTATGTATGGTGTGTGCATGTATGGTGTATGTATGTATGTATGCATGCGTGCATGCATGTATGTCTGTATGTATGCATGTACGTATGCATGTCGGTATATGTATGTATGTATGTATGCATGCATGTATGTATGTATGTATGTATGTGTGTGTTATGGAGGGGGTGTTTATGTTATTATGCATCCCTGTATGGTATGTATGTATGTATGTATGTATGTGTGTACGTATGGATGTATGTATGTATGCATGTATGTATGTATGTATGCATGTATGTATGTATGCATGCATGTAAGTATGTATGTAGGTGTGTATGTATGTATGTATGTATGTATGTATGTATGTATGCATGCATGTAGGTATGTATGTATGTATGTATGTATGTATGTATGTATGTATGTATGTATGTATGTATGTATGTATGTATGTATGTATGTATGTAAGTACTTATGTATGTGTGTAGGTATGTATGGATGTATGGATGTATGGATGTATGGATGTATGGATGTATGGATGTGTGTCGGTGTGAATGTGTGTGTATATATATATCAATATGTATCCACGCAGGGGGTACGGTCGTTTTTTTTGGCTACAGTGTCGCTCCGACGGTTCTGGTCCACCACGCTTCGGCGCGACACGCTCTCCACGCTCCGGTCCCCAGGCGTCAACATCCCCAGCCTTTCCCAGCGTCTCGCCCCGCGGAGCGGAGCGACACGCTATCTGCTCGCAAGGCATAGCGCGTCGTTGGGGCCGCATCGGCGACACGCTCTGCGAACAAAAACCCGACCGTACAAGTTGGCTCCCAAGACATGCGACCGCCGTTGCGTCCAGGGTGCCTTGAATCGGCCAGCTGTCCGTCCACCGCGTGCGCTGCCTGCTCCTCGCTCCCGTCCTCCTCCTCCTCCTCCTCCTCCTCCTGCTGGTTCCCCTCCTGCTCCGAACCTTCTCCTCCTCTGTCGCTCCTCCCCCCACACGCATCCTTCGTGGGTGACGAAAGGTGCAGGTCAGCGCGCAAATCCGGGCGCACGCCTCTCTTCGCCCGCTCGCGTTGCCCCGCCCCTCCCTTGTAGTGGAGGCCCCCGGGTCCCCGAGGCCTCTGTGCGGCCAGTGGTCCGACCTGGGCCCAGAAGCGTCCACAAGCCTCGGGTTCCTGCGCGGAGGAAAAGTCTGCGCCCAGGGGGCGCCCGACTTTGGGCTTCTCTCTCGAGCCTTCCGGGGGGGCCTCCAGCAGCCACCCCCCCACTCCCGAGAGCCACCACCCTTGGGACCCCGTCCGCCGCGTGCCGAAGGAGCCGTCCGTCCACGATGCACCGGCACCGATCTTGGCCGGGCCCGTCGTGGGCGGCCCTCTGCACGTGGCGGATGGAGTCCCAAGGGTGGTGGCTCTCGGGGGTAGGGCTCCAAGTTGGTGCAAAAACGCTTTTCGGCCCAGGCCATGGGGGAGGACATACCGATCCCGTGCCCAGGGTGGGCCTGGCTAAGATCGGTGCTGGTGCATCGTGCGTGGACGGCCGTCCGCAGGTGGCGGATGGAGTCCCAAGGGTGGTGGTGGTGGCTCTCGGGGGTAACCGGAGGCTCCGGGAAGGCCCGCGAGGTGCCAATCGTCGGGCGTTAAGTAATGGGGAGGCGATGGATGGGGGGGGGGGAGAGGGTGCCACCTTTAACTTTCGTGCCACATCAGTCGGCCCAGGGTTGGGGAGGCGGAGGAGGTAGGAAGAGGAGGAGGAGAGGAGTAGGAGGGGAGGAGGCGGAAGGAAGTAGGAGTGATTAGGAGTAGGAGGATGATAATGCGGAGGAGTCGGGAGAGAGGAGGAGGAGGCGGAGGAGGAGGAGGAAGCGGAGGAGGAGGAGAGGATGAGGAGGAGGTGGAGCGACACACAACAGGGGCGAAGAAAGGGGCTCCTTTCGTGCACCTTCTGCCCCCCTGTATAGGGCCCCTTTGGGGACCCTCACCTGCAGCCCTGCCAGCCCTCGTCCCCCCCTGTTTGCTCCCTCATCCTCCTCCCTCCCTCCTCCCTCCTCCTCCTCCTCTTCCCTCCTCCTCCGCCTCGCCTCCGCCCCTCCTCCTCCTCCGCCTCCCTCCTCCCTCTGCTCCTCCTCTTCCTCCCTCCTCCTCCTCTTTCTTCTTCTCCTGCTCCTCCTCCTCCGCCTCCTCCTCCTGCTCTTCCTCCTCCTCCTCCTCCTCCTCCTCCTCCTCCTCCTCCTCCTGCTCCTCCTTTCGTGCACCACTGGTCGGGCCAAGATCGATGCTGGTGCATCGTTGACAGCGCCGTCCGCGCGTGGCGCATGGGGCCTGCACGGGTGGTGGCTCTCGGGGGCGTTCGGGGGCGAGGGCCGAGGGTGGGGCGCTGCTCTGGGCCTCCCAGGTGGGGTCGGAGCCGCCGCGGCCGGAGGATTTCGCCGAATCGCCGATGCATCGGGGCGATGCACCAGGGATGCTCAGCCACTCGCAGAGGGTGGTAGGGGGAAGGGGGGAAGGCTTCTCAGAAGCACCCCGCTTCTCGGAAGGCGCGGGCCTTGTCTACAGATGCAGGGGCCGGCGCCTTCTGAGAAGCAGCCTCCTTCTAAGACGCCTCCCCCCACCCCCCTCTGCGCGCCGACAAGATGCGGCTCGACGTGGGGTCCCATTTCTCCACGCCGATGTCCTCAATGCACCGCCGACGTCGCCGATGCATCGCCGATGCATCAGCGATGCGGCGCGATCCTCCGACCCCATCAATTCCGGCCCCATCTGCTAGGTCTCTAGAGAGGTTCAGAGAGTCGGACATTGCGTTATTCGACTACGAGATCGACTATTGTCGAATCTACGACAACAGAACGTCGAATGTTCGTAGATCTAAACCCATTCGATCTATGCGTACCCCAGAATTGATTTGTTCGTTGAGCCTACGAAGCAAATCGAATGTTCGTAGATCTATACCCATTCGACGTGTTTTTTGGTGGGTTCGACGAACATTTCAATTTTGGGGTAAGTCAATTCTGTAGTCGATCCCCTACTCGAGGAATTTGGGAGGGGTGGCGATACAGAGGGGTGTGTGTGAAGGAAGGTGCGCCTCTCTCGTGCACGTTAGTGGCCCTCCGAGTCCCAAACGGACCCGAGAGATGCAATTCCCTTCGCCCCCCCATGTATCCACGCTGAGCCAAAGTTCCTGACAGTCGAGCCCCGGGCCCCCCAGCAGGGGCGGCGACAGCGCCCTCGAGCACCCGCTGGGGGCGGAGGAGGCCTCGCCGCGCTTCCACCGCATCCTCCTGGGCTCCGAGCGCGGCATGCCCCTGGCCATGGCGAGGGACATCGTGGCCGCGCTCCGCGAGGATGCCTCGCTCTTCGAGGTGGTCCGCAAGAAGTTCTCGGACGCCGGGAGGGGGGGGGGGGCGGGGACGCAGAGACGAAGACCCGGGTGCCGAGTACAGTCAGCCTGCAGAGCAAGGACGGGCCATCATCCCAAGGGTACCCTTGCATCCTTGCCTCCTCGGCCCATGCTTGGCCGCCTTCGCTGCCCGCACCCCGCTCGAAGAGTGTCGACGTGGCCTTCCAAGGCCCTTGCGTCCTTATCGTGCATAGCACGGGTCGACTGTATCTTGCCCCCGATCTCGGCGTTTCGGGCCTCCCGGGGGCAGGGGGCCTCGTCGCCGCGGCTTCGGAGGAAGGAGCAGCGACACGACACCACCACCACCACCACCACCACCACCACCACCACCACCACCACCACACCAACACCACCACTCATCACCACACACCACCACCACCACCACCCCACCACACAACACCACCACCCCACCACCACACCACCAAACACCCCCCACCACCACCACCACCACCGCACCACCACCACCACCACCACCCCACCACCACCACCCCCACCACCTACCTCCACCTCCACCTCCAAGCATCTCCACCTCCACCTCCACCTACACCACACCAACACCACTCAACACCACCACCAACCACCACCACCACCACCACTCACCACACAACCACCACCGACCACCACCACCATCCACCACCACCCCACCACACACTACACCACCACACCACCACCACCACCACCCCACCACCCCACCAACACCACCCCACCACCACCACCACCACCACCACCACCACCTCACCTCCCCACCTCCAACCTCCCTCCACCACCACCAACACCACCAACCACCTCCACCTCCACCTCCACCTCCACCACCACCAACCACTACCACTACTACTACCACTACATACCACTACCAATATCTTACGCACTACCACTACCACTACACCACCCCCAGCAGCCACACCTCCAGCGGTGCATCCACGGCGCCACCCCGAGATCGAGGCTGGGAGAGGCCCTCGAGCGGGACCAGGTAGGATTAAAAAAGATGAGAGTAGGGGAGGAGGAGGAGGAGGAGGGGGAGGAGGAGGAGGGTTGAGGAGGAGGATTAGGAGGAGGTGGGGGAGGAGAGGAGGGGAGGAGGAGGAGGAAAAGCACGAGGATGAGGGGTAGGGAGGATGCAGGATGAGACGAATCCAGGACCGAGGAGGAAGGAGTATGATGATGCTGAGGAGTATTTGTATGAGGAGTCCCAGAGTATGAGCGGGTGGGGTAGGTGGAGGAGAGAGGAGGAGGAGGAGGAGGAGGATTTTTGGATTGCGCTGCTGATGAAGCGTATGGCCTGTCAGCTGATGGCGGCGCTGCGGCTAGCAGAGGCGGTCAGCACAGTCAACTCGTGTGGCTATGCTAAACGGCGAGGCTCGCAAACTCTGCACGGGCACCAAGTCTACAAGTACAGTACAGTACGAGGGGACCCCCGCGACAGAGCGGACGGAACGCGTCGAACCGAAGCAAGGAGTCCAGGCCCTCCCAAACCACATCACACCTCTCCGTACTACCCCCCATAATAGGCGACTGGACGGCGAACGCTAAGGGCGGCGACAAATATGACGTGCTGTGCCTCGTCCAGGGCACTCGGCTGAGGGGAAGGGGGGAAGGAGGGAGGGAGGAATGTGATGTGTGTGAGAGCGAGAAAGAGGGCTGGGACACAGACCGAACTCCTCCTGCTCTCGTAGCACGGAGCTGAGCGAAGGCTGGGACGCAGACCGAACTGCTTTGCTCTCGTGATGTCGTGACATCTCGTACCTGAGCGTGGAAAGGAACTTCGCACCCTCGCGACACGGACGAACGACGACGGCGCAGGCAAGCAACATCGATTACCTTCGCGCTAACCGTGGGAGGGAGGGGCGGCAACAACTGCTAAAGCCAGGCGTCGGCGCCTAGGCACGTCTGGGCCGTGGCAGCACGGCCCAGGTACCAGCCGGAGCAGAATCCACCATCCCATCATCCCCCCGAATCCTGATCCATCATCCCCCCGTATACACATGCCTATAAGCCACACGCGAAGCGCACGAAACAGCAGCGGACATGCCCCAGCTAAGAAAGGTGTGCCGCACGGGTGCAAACGCTCTGGCTGCTCTGAGAGCACTGGCGCACATCGCTACACACCCCTGGGTCAGGCGTACGAGAACCGTTGCTGGAAAAAGCGCTGCGGCGGTGTATGGCAGAATCGGGCTGAATCGGGGGGTGATCGAAAGGCTGAGGCGGATGGACGCGGAGAGAGGGAGGACGGTACAGCTGACAGAGAGCAGCACTAGCGGGAATCCTATCTCTTTCCCTCCTACCCTCCTGGTCCCTCACCTCACATACATAAACAGCATAAGTGTAACTGCTTCGCATGAAGCTGGATATAACATTAAGGCCGCGTGGAGGCACCACAGCGGGAGTTACCACGCGGACAGTGTGCAGGCTGAGGCATCTTCGCACCCTCGCGACAGACAAAGAGATGCATAGAGATACACAGGAACACGATTTTCTACGCGCCGTCGTCAGAGGCTGTGCCGAGCCTACGCCGGAACATCATACCTGAGCGCTGACATGCATTCATGATCCCACTTCTATGGTACTACATATGGATGCCGATGGCCGCATATGCGGCAACCATGGCGGCTCCAGCGGCTTCGATGCCGCCTTGAGCAGCGACAGCGTCACCGATCCTCCGGCTCCTCTGGTCATCGCGTGCCGCGCGGGAGCCAACGGGCTGTCCCAGGGTGTCCGGCACGGCCACGCGCTCAGCCTCCGGATGCCGCGCCGAGGCAGCAGCAGGGACGGGGACCACCTCGCCGAGGGCCTCTGCGGCGCGCTCGGCTGCCTCTCGCTCGGTCGCTGCCTGTGGCGCGGGCACGGCCAGGCTGTCGGCCTCGGCCTGGCGCACAGCGGTCGGGCGACGCCTGGCCCACGCAGCACGGCGTGTGGACGCCTTGCAATGGGCCTCGAAAGCCACGACTGCGGCTGTGGCCTGCCCCTGCCCGGCCAGCGGAAGCCCATGACCACTGGCTTCGGCAGCACCAGCGCCGAAAGCACCAGCAGGCAGACGCGTCACAGGGCGGAGCGCGCGATCACGAGAGGCGTGGCCAACACCACCAGGAGCTCCAGCGGCAGCAGCAGCAGTGGGTAGCACGTACCTGCAATCTCCACGATGGTCCGCACGAACGTCGGCTGCTGGTGGCGGCGGCAGATCTCGTGGAGGCCGTAGCAGGGCCGAAGACGATGACATCAACCTCGGCGAAAACGGCGGAGGTCCGGTTGGCGGCGGCGGCGGCTCCGGCCTGCGAGCCGCCAGTGGCTCAGCAGCAGCATCATGAGCACGATCACGGGCACGGGCCCCGCCCGCAGCCGCAGCCACCAGCTCCGGCACACCAGCGTGACCAGCACGGTCGGGTACGAGAACACCACGAGCAGGTACGGGTCCAGCACCAGGAACTCCACGAACCTGCAGCTCGGACGGAGCCTCCGAGGCAGCAGGCGACGGCTGAGGCCACCATACTGGCGCTACGGAAGCTGGGGGCGGCAGCGCCTCTGGCAGCCAACACCAAGTGGCCGCCGTCGCCGCAGCGCCCTTCAAGGCCTGCGCGGGTACAGGGACTCCCGCCGTCGCGGGGAGCGGCACGTACATGGGCGCATCGGCCCTCATGCCGACGGCGGCCTGGCCCGTCCGCGGCTCGCACCACTTCGCCTCGGCGTTCATGCCGGCAGCGGGAGACGCCTCGCGGCGCGTCGGCCCGCTCTTGGCGTCGGGATGCGTCTCGCCGCGCACCAGGGCATCCTCGATCCTGCGGACCGCCTCGGCGAGCTGCTGGAGCTTGACGCCCACGACGTCGCGGCCGGTGATGCCATCCGGGCATTTTCGGGGCGCCGCCGTTCGCGCGGCGGCGGGGGGGGAGTCGCCTCGGGTTAGGGTTCGCCGCCGCGTCAGTCCGCCTCGAGTCGCCGCCGCGGGGGGCGCTTCCGGCGGCCCGGCCCAGTCGCATACCGCAGTCTCGCGCCGGCAGCTCCCCGGGTCCTGGCCGAGGCTCCAGCGTTCGGGTCCCGGTGTCGTCCGCCCCGCGGTGCCTGCCAGTCGCCGCCGCCTGGGCAACAGTCGAGGGGATACGGCATCCGTCGAGTTTCGCCCGAGTCCTGCGGACCGCCTCGGCGAGCTGCTGGAGCTTGACGCCCACGTCGCCGTGATGCCAGTCGCCGCCGCGGTGCCAGTCGCCGCCGTACTGCCAGCCGGCGCCGCGCTGCCAGGTGCCCGTGCCGCGCAGCCATGCGTCGAGCGCGTCGCGGCGGCGGCGGCGGGCGAGGCGGCGGGCTGCCGACGGGCCCAGCAATCGAATGTCAGCCTGGCGCTGCCAGGAGGGCCGCCACGCGATCGGGCAGCCTCGCACGGGCCGCCACGCCATCGGGCAACCCTCGTAGCCTCCTGCAGCTCCTCACGCGCCTGCGTGCGCCGCTCGCGAGCCCGCGGGAAGGGCTCGTGTCGCGCGGCTGGCCCGCGGCTCGCCTGGCAGCAGCGCCAGGGGCGAGGCGAGGCGGCCGGCGCGCCTGGCAGCTGCCCGGCGGCGCGAGGTGCGCTGCTCCTGGAGCAGTCCAAAACACCTCGGACCAGGGCGGCAGCTGGAGGAGGAGGAGGGAGGGAGGAGAGGGGCAGAGGAGGGAGGAGGAGGAGCAAGAGGAGGAGGAGGAGGAGGAGGAGGAGGAGGAGGAGGAGGAGGAGGAGGAGGAGGAGGAGGAGGAGGAGGAGGGGGAGGGATGAGCGGTGTCGGCATCGGTGTTGTCCCCCCCAGGACCTTCCCATGGAGACAGAGATAGACATGGGCAGCCTTTCCGAGGAGCTCGGTGGCATAGCGGCAACGCTGCGTCCTGGCGAGTTCTCTGGCGTGATCGGAACAGAGGCTGGAATGCAGATACTGCTGAGGGTGTGCTGACCCGCGCACGGAGGTGGCGACACTTAGCGGTCTCCTTGCGGAATCCCTGGGAGGAGGATCCCTTCTCTTCCCTGTTTCCACTTTCCTTGTGCATCGGCGACTGTGTGCCTTCATTGGGCCATCGGCGAATGGTCTCTGGAAGGAGAATCTCCGTCATCATGGTCGTCACCATTACTTGTGTGCATCTGTTCATCGTTGTCGTCGTTAGCACCTCGCCTGGGCTCAGAGTCGCATCAACCCATCAACCCTGCAAATAGCCATACGTAGCTGTGCTGGCAGGATTAATCGGCCCAACATTTCCGCTAATAAGGACGTCGCACATATATCATGCTTAAGCCAAGGCAGCCGAGTGTTTCATAATTTGGTCCCGGTGTGGTCCCCTGCCGCGTGCTCAGCTTAAAGCAGTCGTGTTAGCGCCGAAATTGCGTTGACATTCATCAGTAATGATCAACCTGAGGCTTGCCAACATTCCATCGTCGCCCCCGTGGTCATCGTGTCCAGTATCAACGTCACCTGCCAACCTGTAGTCTTCTCGCTTGGTTCACCTTCATTGTCGTATCGTTTCCCGTGTTCTAAATTCTGCATTTTGTCATCGATATCGCCACCTCTTTCGGTATCCGCATCCATTTGGGCTCAAGTTTTCTACCAATGCGAGGCCAGCGCTTTATCCACGAACATGCAGGTTTATCGGACCCACGCGCCACCTGGTCGAGGAGGTCTGGGCATTGACCCCAGGAGAACTGCTGCTCTGTTCATTAAGCTTCAGGACGAGTTCGCTACTCTGGGTGGCAAGTTTCACCCGCATGTTAAAGGAAATATGGACAGCACCAGCATGCTTGCCAACGCATCCTAGCTCGCCAAAGACCGTCGCGCCTTGGGAGTTAAAGTTTTCCATGCTTCCATAAGTTTTGCCGAAGACGCTTCGGACAACCCGAACAGGTATCTTGGAATTCGGGGTGTATGACGACGACAAGCTTTTCACGCGAGGCATATGGAATGCTGAGATTTGGGATGCCATGGCGCCCGTGCCAGAAGACATTCGAATCAAAGGAAAAGGTGCTTGAGTGCTCTTTCGAACACAAATTTGGAAGAGTCCCTGAAGGCGCACAACATTGAGGCCATAGCGCTGGGTGGCTGTATGGCAAATTGTGTAGAGTCCACTATGCGAGAACCTTGCAAACAAATATTCGACTTGATTGCGCTTTCACTGACTGCGTTGCTACGACGTCGCCCGCAGGGTGTAATGCTGCAGTCGATATTACATTCCCTTTTTTCTCGACGCCAATGAATGCAGCATCTTTCCTAGCAAATGTCAAGGCCGCTGTGTGTCCCTTCAAGTCGCCGTCGGAGCCACCTGCAAAACGGATCAAACCGGAGAAGCCGCAGCACAAGACGTTTGCGTTCGATCGTATAGCCGAAGACGTCTTCCAAGTGGGCCCATGGCTTGTGGACGTGCGGCAGGGCATGCAGGGTGCCAGAGTTGTGGTTCGAAGCGGAGAGCACGAGCTGCGCCGCTATTTGACCTTCGGGGAGGCGTCCGGCATGGTGGGCCAGGGCATCGGGCATCCCCGCGATGTGCGATTGCATCGGAAGAAGGAACATCGGAAGCAGCACAAACTTTGGCGCTCCGCGCGGATTTCTTGGATGGGCGCTGGGCTCCCCTGGCGGCGCTACCCCTGGCGCGCTCCGCGCGCCAGGGAGGGTTGTCCAGCGCCGATTCAAGAAACCCGCGCGGAACTCCAACAGTTCGTGTTAATGCGTTTTTTGTTCCTCTGTGCATGTATCTGACTGCCTAGGGCAAGTCCGCTACGCTGCTTTTCCCGCGTGACGCTTTGTTGTGCGACCTTCCCCTGCGGGATCTCGGAGCATACACATCACACGTGACTGACCGAGTCGTTGCATCTGTCTCTGCCCCCTCGCCGCTGCACCAGCGCTGTTTGCAGGCAGCCTCAAGGAACCTTTTCGGGTTCTACAGGTTCTGCGGCGCCTCTGCGGTCGCCTTCCAGACGTGCTTGGGGGCGGTGGTTCTACCGAGCTCGGTCGAAGGGCCGTGATGAGAACTGACTGGCACCTGATTCTACGGGGCCCCCCGTTGGCCTCTTCGACACCTTTGGGCCGTCTGAGGGCGCGATGGCTGTACCAAGCCCTCCCGACGGGGCTCGGTAGAATCGTTTTGGGGCAGCCTGGATGGATTTTGGAACGGTCTTTGGCCGTCTTGGGTGACCCTTCGTTGGGCCCTCTTGAAGCCCTCTTCGGGCCGTCTTGGGCCGTCTTGGAAGGTGTTCTTGGTGGGGACGTGGACCGCTCAAACCTTGCTGAAGCCAGCTTAAGACGGGAACAGAGCACAATGAGACGCCTTTGTTTTTTTCAATTCGTCTAGGCTCTGGGGGCCATGCTGGAGAGCTCCGTGGTGGCCTCTTATGAAATGTTTCGGGCCTCGTGGGTCCTCTCGGAGACATTTGCACCTCCTGGCGTTCGTTGGGCCGGCTTGAGCCGATTAGATGCATCTTGCAGTCTTCGTGCGGTCTTGGGCTGCTTGTGGTCATCTCGGGGCTGTGAACAGTGCCAGCACGGTAATTTGAGATTGGCGTTTCCCGGCGGGGATCCCTCTCGAGAATTCTTGCGGTACTGCAGTGTAGCGGGCATTGTAAAACGCACCGCAGCTGGCTGCCCTGGCGGCGGCGCCGCCCGCCGCCCGCCGCCGGCCGCGCGACTGGCGCAACGTGCGCCGCGGGACCCGGGCCCGCGCGGCGTCCGCCCCGGCGGCCGACGCCCCCGCTTGCCGGGCGACGCCAGCGCCGACCTGCCCGCGCCGCAGCGGAACGGACGCGCCCGTCAGCAGCGGGGACATGCTGGCCGCGTTTTTCGCCGGCCGCTCTTGGTGGCCCCACGCCCTCGCGCACGGGCCGGGCCACGTCTTCTGCCTCCGCTGCGGCGACAGTTCGGCATCGGCAGCAAGCATGCTGGGGAGCGCGTGCCCGGGCTGGCGGGAGCGTCTGCCGGCGCGGTGCCAGGCGGCGCTGCTCCTTGGGGAATTGCCCCGCGCGGGTGGCAGCGCGGAGGCGTTTGCATGCTTGGCGGCGCAACGCATTGCGCAGCTCCCAAAGGTCCTGGATTGAGCCTTTGGGCGGGGTCGAGCGCCGCGGCTGCGCGTGTGCTCGTTTTCGCACGTCAAAAAAACGCAGTCTTTGTGTTGGCATAGATTAATGGACTCGCGTATTGGGGGCCTCTTGGGGTTTCTTGAGGCCTGCCTTCTGGGAGCTTGAAGCCATCTTGGGGGGTCCTGGGGTCGCGCGGAGATGTCTTCGGCCCCTCTGGAGGAACATTTGGGGTGTCCAGGATTGTTTGCGTTGGGGCCGCCTGGGGCCAGCGTTGGGTGGTCTGGAGGCCGTCCTGCGGGTCCCTGGGCAGTTCCAGTGCCGTTTTGGGCAAAGCTTCGCCGGCTCTGGGATGCTCTTGTCGGAGGTTGATAGACCTCCTACCCTGACGCGTTGATCAGCCAATTGGCCGTTTTCGGTTCGCGGGAGGGCGTCGCGGCCGTCATTTTGCGGGTCCGGGTCCTTCGGTTTCGGTCCTAGGCCGTTTTCACTAGAAAGGGTGGTTTGCTGAAGGGAGGTTTGCCCACCGCCGATCTTGGGCTGTTTCAGAGCGAGGCAGCACACCTACATTCCATCACCCTGGTCTTTGCAAGGGGACATTGTGGCGTATTTTACGAAGAGGCCTGAGGCAGGGAAGTCGATTGAGCCCTTCGGCTGGATGTGCAACGTGACAGGGATTCGTTTGCCAGCGCCCGATGGTGGTTGTGTACTCTACTCCCCCGTGTTGGCGCCGAATGGCACAATTGACAAGGTAGTTGTAGCACTCACTGAGCAGAATCTGTTGCCAGTGCGCATTATTATCTCCCCAGCGCCTCAGCACCACCTTGCATTATCTTCTTACCAGGAAGCCTTTCCGGATGCATTTTACATATGTGGCAAGGCTTCAGGGCAGATGCCACCGCTTACTCGAAAGCGTCGTGATCTCCGGTTCGATGGGGTCATAAGTCCGACTTGCAACGACGAAGTTGTGTTGAGTGCTCTTACCGTCGACAGAGAGGAGTCAGACCCAGCCAGTGATGCGAGGCAGGCTACCAATAGGCAGCTTTTGCAGTCTCCATTCCATACTTGCACTCTCGATGACAACCGTTCAGGGGATATTACTCTTGTCCATGAGCTGTCTAAGACGCTGATCATGTCCGATCTTCTGTACAAGTCCAACCCCGACATTGTCGGACCTGGTGGGAAGTTCATTCACTACGCGACTCCAGCCTGGTTTGTAGAAGGTCGACGAGAGTTGTTTTATGGTCACCCTCAGGATAACTCTGGGGGGTTGCTGCCGTCTTATCCCACACATCCTCGCATAAGGTCTATCGATTTTCCAGGAATGCGGTGGTCTTTGTACAAGCTCTTACCGTTACTGACTTTCCAATTTCCACTTTTCCCGCTTCTGTGTATTCGCAACGTTAGGAAACAAAACATATGCCCGCACCGATGTAATGTATCGTAACGCCCCCATATGGCGGATCCAGACCATTTGCGAGTAGCTGTTTTGCGATTTGTGGAAACGCGCTTTTCTAGGGCACCAGCACCGGCGCTGGCAACAGCATCGGCGGCAGCAGCAGCAGCAGCAGCAGCAACAGCAGCAGCAGCAGAGGGAAGAGGACCATGTCGTTCCATGCATGGGGTCGTTGGGAGAGGGACCTCTGAGACGGGCGATGTCGATGCCTCAAGTCCACAGGGTCGTCGCAGGACGCTTTCACTTGGATGTCTCAAAGTCAACGCCGCGGTCTCAGAAGCCCCCCTTCGCCAGCGTCCCTTCAAGCAGCGCGTCAGAGGAGGATCTTGGGTTCGGGTGCGCTCGCAGCGTCGAGCGACCCAGCGACGCACGGGCGGAGGAGGGCAGATGCCTCTGTCGCAAGGGGCTCCCAGCGGAAGGCGCGAGGGCGGCGCTGACGGAACTCGGTGCGGGAAGAGAGCGCAGCCCCGGCAAACTGGCGTTACTGGGTTCGCCATCAAGTGCGGAATTGACACTTGCACGCGCCGCGCTCTACCTCGCCGCCCGTTGCCACCTCGTGCGATGGGTGGGTCCTGCGACGCCCCTTGCGGCCTCGTTGCTGCCTCGTGCGCTGGGTGGGTCCGGCGAGGTTCCGCCAAGTTGTCGCCAATGCCGCCTCGTGCGCTAGGTGGGCTCGGCGAGCTTTCGCCACCTTGCCGCCGATTGCCGTCTCGTTGCCGCCTCCGGCGCTGGGTGGGTCCAGCGAGGTTTCGCTGCGGTGCCGCCCGTGGTTTCCTCGTTGCCGCTTCGTGCGCTGGGTGGGTCCAGCGAGGTTTCGCCGCGTTGCCGCCCGTGGCCGTGTCGTTGCCGCCTCTAGCGTCTGTTCTCTTTTCAACGAAGAAATTCGAACCCACCACCCCCCCCCCCAGGACTGATCCCCCCCCTGGGGACTTGCAATTTACGGATGACTCTGCCCCATAGTTCAATAACTATGCACATGAAGTTAAACCGCTTCATTCCTGCCAGTATAATGTTGTGCGCGCTCACTCGTTTATCACAAGTCATCAGTCTGCAGGAATCCTTACAAATTCCACGCGCGCGGCGTCGCGCGCTAAGGATTTCGTTAGGATTTCATGGCCGAGTGTCCCGAAAACATATCAACGACCAATGGTTTTGCAAAGTGGTTTATCAGCGTGCGCACCGTTACGATTTTTAAAGAAAACCAGCGGTTTCCAAACTTTTTCATCAAGTACGACCAAGCGGGCCTCCCGCGGGCGCATGTCGGAATCAATCGTCGAACGCCCTTGCGCGCGTGCCGGGGGGGGGCGGCGCGATCCCCGTCACATAGAACCATATGCCCATGTCGCGCCTGTCGACCGTGCGCACATGTCGAGATCCTTCCAGAACTTTCACCACCGATGCGTGGACACCGCCATCTTCGTCGGCGTGATCAGCATCAACGCCGTCATTGGCCTCACCGTCGTCATCGTGATCCCCGTCACCATCATCGCTACAATCATTATCGTGTCTGCGGTTGTCGACGTCGCAATGATACCGCCCCCGTCCGAGTCACCGACTCGCACTGAAGTGCCCGCGCCGAACTAGCTGGCCGCTCTGCGCGCGAGCGTGAGCGCGCTAGCGCGGCCGCAGCGAGGCGCCAGCCAGCGCCGAGCAGTCATCGCAATTGCCGTCGCATGGATTTTGCAAGCCAAGTTGCGGGTGGGTATGTAGGATGATTGCACGAGCAGTGGAGTTTACAACTTCAAGTCCAGCAGGGTGAACTGCACCAGTGTGCTTACACAGCAGTGTCTGCGCCACGTAACTTCCGCATCCACCGTGCAATCGCTTACTGCTTGGGGTTCACGCTGGCTGGTTGCCAGTGATTTACGGCTTTCTGTAACCAATCAGCGACGAGCGGCCGTGCCACTATGTGTAATGGTTTGATCAAGCGTGTGAATTGAAATCTTCCAGAGCGGCAGCGCCACCTCGTTCTGGAACCATCCCCCATCCCCTCATGATCATCCTCGTTCTTTTCCTCCTCATGATGATGATGATGAGGATGCTGATGATGATGACGATGATGATAAGGATGATAAGGATGATGATGATGATGATGATGATGATGATGATGATGATGATGATGATGATGATGATGATGATGCTGTTGCTGTTGCTGTTGCTGATGATGATGATGATGATGAGGAGGAGGAGGAGGAGGAGGAGGAGGAGGAGGAGGAGGAGGGGGAGAAGGAGGAGGAAGAAGATCTGGAACCATGGTGGCTCGAGCCTCCCTCCCATCCCCCATCTTTTCTCCCACTTTCTCGGGATCACTGCCGTGCTCGACATCCGAGTGCGAATAGAGAGGAGATCTACGCCATGGTACGGGATGGGAGGGATGGGGCAGGACGTCAGATATGACGCGGGCGCACCTAGCTTGTCTTTTCCCTCCCTCCCCCCACTTCGATGCCAGGGCGGCCGCCCGCATGCCGCGCGCGGGCGCGGCCGTGCCGCGGGTGCGGCTGCAGCAGTGCGGCGCGGGCGGCGCGGGGCTGGGCCCCGATGTCCGCTGCGGGGGCTGGGAGGTCGCGGACAGGCCAGGCGCCTCCTGCGGCCTGGTTCTCTGCGACGGCGCCCGCCTGCAGCGCGCCCGCGTGCTCCAGGGCCGCCAGGAGCTGCACGAGCTGTGCGACCCGGAGGCGGGCGACTGGCCCGTCGCCGACATCGCCAGCCTCCTCTTCGTGCGCGGCGCACTCTTCGTCCTCTCCACCTCGAGGATCGGCGGGGGCAAAGGGGGTGGACCACCTGGGGGCGGGCACCACAGGCGTTCGCAGGGGAGCCTCGTCGAAGACGCAGACGGCCGGAGCCCCAGGAACACGTTCCCAGGTATCCGACGTCGAGTTTTTTGTTGTTATGCTTTGCCCTTAACGTCAGCACCCAAAGGTCTGGCCCCTGGATCGGTCCTTCATCCGGGGCCGCTTGTTGGCGCTCCCGGCGAGGGCCCCCAGAGTGCGAAACCGGTCCAGAGCGTCCGCCGCGCTCTGCTCCACTGCGAGTGGAGGTGTGGGCAGTGCTTCCCCACCTGGGCGGTCCGCCCCTGCCGCCGTCGCCGAGAGGCACCTGGCCTGGGCCGTCTGGCCGCCCAGCGGCGCGGAGGGCGCATCCGGCAGGCCGGCCCGCGGCGGGGAGGCCGCCGGCGAGGCCCTGCGGGTGTCCTGTGCCGCGGGCGCCGCGGCCGAAGGGCGGGTGCTCGCGGCGGCGCGGGGCGGCGCCCTCCTGCTGGTGGACGCGCGCGGCCGCCTCCTCCGGGAGTGCGGGGCGGCCGGGGCGGCGGCAGAGGCGGAGCTCGCCGCGGCGGTGCGCCTCCGTGCCGTCCTTTCGACCGATCCCCGGCCCCAGCACCGGCCCGAGCCCCACCGTGCCAGCACCCCCGTCGGGGACAGGCCCCTCGAGACCCGCGGGGAGCAGCCCGTAGATCCCCGCTTCTAGAGGTGGGTCGGCCAGTGGGGCCGAGGCCGCGCCAGCGGGGACGGGCATCGGTGAAGCGATGGCCAGGTGCACGGGGCGTGGGCCGTGCTCGTGGCCGCGCCCGGCGGCGGCCCGCGTGCCGTGGAGCTCCGCGCCCTCGACACGCTGGAGCTCCTCGCCACGGTGAGCCTGGGTCAGGTCGCCGTCTTTTTTGATTAGCGTGTTTTCCACCACCACCACCATAAGTTGGAGGGGGGGGGTCCTCCTCCTCCTCCTCCTCCTCCTCCTCCTCCTCCTCCTCCTCCTCCTCTTCGTCCTCCTCCTCCTCCTCGCCCTCCTCCTCCCCCCCTCCAACTTATGGTGGTGGTGGTGGACAACAGGCTCATCATTTTTCTTCACCGTTTCGCCGATCGGGCCCTCTTCCCGCTCTTGCGCGCTGGCCAATTCGCTCTTCGGCGCCCCCGCCTAGCCCCTATCGCTGGTGCAGCCCACTCTGCCTCGCCGCCGGCGGAGGAGAGTCTCGCCCTGGCTCCTCCCCCCTCCCCCCCATAGACCAGATGCTGGCTACTCTTGGCGGCTGCTCCTGGCGGCTGGTCAGGACCCCCCCCCCCAGTCTGCCTGCGCGACTGCTGGAAGCAGAGCGACCAAGCACTGGCCCAGCCCCAGACCCCCCTTTCCCCACCCTTCGGCCGAATGGGCGACGCAGAAAACTGGGGTCGTCTGTGCCAACATCGGCACGTAAGCTGCCCGCGTATGGTCGGACGTAAGCACCCTCGACTCCGATGCAGCGCGCCGCGCCGGCGGCCCGCGTAAGCCGCCGCGGAAGGTCGCTACGCCATCTCGCGTGAGGCTCGGTTTTGATTCGTCGCTCCAGTGTCGACGTAGGCGGATATGAAGGAATCTGGTTGCAAGAAGAGCTGTCGGCATTCCACGCTGATGTGGTAGCAGCAGCAGCGGAGGCCGCCACCACACTTGCAATGAAAAACTGAGCAGACCCACGCAATGACATCTTTTCTTCGTTCCGCCAGCTCCGTGGGCGGATAGTCAACCAGATCATGGGAGATCCCTGGCTTAAAAAAATGTCGAGGCCCATCATGGTCAGGAGGGAAAGAATCACACAGACACAATCACTCGTCCATTTCAAGGAAAGTATGCGAAAATATGGGAAGCGGGGGGAATACAGACACCCAGAAAAGGGATGTGAATATATGGGGCATCCTGGGATCTGTGTGTATTTCTGAGAAAACACGCGCCTGCCAGCACCGCGTGACCCACGTGCTCTGATACGCACGCTTCGAAACGTATCACGCGCCGTGATCAGGACGTCCGTGCTGTAAACGTACGTGTTCAGTCTGCGTGTTGAGCTCCGTATCAATACGCTACGTGCTGCGTGTTGCGTATCGGGGCAGCTGAGGGCGAGGCCCAGCGTTCGAAAAAAACAAGCGCCTGCCAGCACCGCGTGACCCACGTGCTCGCGGCGGCTGGCGGCCCGGGCGCTTCCTGCTCGGGGAGCCTCGCCCTCGGCGCGCTCGAGACTCGGGCCGCCACGGCGCGGCCGGGCCCGCACCGCGCGGTCCAGGCGCTCGCGGCGGGGGCCTCGGGCGGGTGGTAAGGATGTGATTTTTGAGTCGGGCCTATCCTTCTGCAGGAGGAATATCCAAGAATGGTTTTAAAAGTAGTCTGGTGACGATTCTTTGATCATCTGTATGTTTCGGGGATATTTTTTGAATAGTTTCATGTTTTTCGTCCAACAGCCGCTTGCAGGAGGACATGCCCGACCTAACCGTAGTTGGGGGGTGGTAATGACGTAATTGCCATGGCGCCAACATCGCACAGCGGATTTCGTTCGGAAGACGATAGGGTGGGCCCAGGGTGTCCTGGAGAATTTCGTTCCGGATTTCGAGGTTAATTTCGTGCGGATTCGTGTGGCCAGGAAGGAAGACAAAAAAAGAATCCACGCGAAATTCATTCCGTTTTTCGCTCGCCGCTACGGGCAAACACCCACGCAGAAATCCGCGCAGAAATCCGCTGCAGCATGTCTGCAAGGCCCGTGCAGTGATGGCTGGGGGGTGAAGAACGGGGCCTCCACAAGGGGCACTTTGCCGGCCCCTTTGGGAGCCGGCAGGGTCCCGAGAGGGGCCGCCGAGAGGGCCCCTCTCAGGGCCCTGTTCCTCGCTCCCCATTGAGGTCACCTCCCGTTGCCACCCGCCCGAGGAGGAGGAGGAGGAGGAGGAGGAGGAGGAGGAGGAGGAGGAGGAGGAGGAGGAGGAGGAGGAGATCGGCGAACTCCAGAGCTCGCCCTCGCCGAGCCACGATTCGGGCAACCCGAGGGGCGGCTTCGTTACAGCACAAGTCACGGGAGCCCGGCCTCCCCCCGCAATATTCCGTCTTCGGCGTCGCTTGCCGTGGCTCCCACGAGTTGCCACGGAAGGCGGCGGCGGTTCGAGAACGGAGTTCGTCGAGCCGGGCGAAAGGGGGGGATTGGGAAAGGGGGGGTTACGAAATTTGCTGCATGCAGCTGGTTTCGGCCTCACCGAGGGGCCCATTCCTCGATACATAGCTCCTCCGGCGCCGGGAGGCGCCGGGAAAATCAGCTACGTGAGCTGATTCTCAAACCCCCCCTTTGCTATCCCCCCCTTTCGCCCGACCCGAAGTTCGTCGAGCACGTGGCGAACTCCGAAGCCCACCCCGGCCTACCATCTGTTCAGGGCGAGCGAAGAACGGTACAACATGAGCTTTTTCGCTGTCGGGGGCGCCTGTCCCTGGGCGGCTGGAAAGTTTATATACCCCTACGGTGGCACCGTAAGGGTATCAACTTTCCAGCCGCCCTGGGACAGGCGCCCCCGACAGCGAAAAGTTTATTTCATACCGTTCTTCGCCCGTTCATCACCACCCACCAAACCACCCCAACCCAACCCGAAGGCTCAGATTTACCCTCGATTTCCAGTGGGGGGGGGGGTCGGGAAACATCGAAAAAACACGCGTGGAACCCTTACCCCCCCCAACCCGAAATTCGGGTCTTCGGGTTGGGTTGGGGTGGTCTGGTAGGTAGTCAGTTAAAGGAGTCGCTGGTTGGTGGGTGTCGGGTTCGGATGTCGCCACCCAGGCGGGCGACGCTCCCGGCTCCTCCTGCTGGGCCTCCGCGGCCGCCCCTGGCACGCTGCTCCTCGTCGCGAGGGAGCCTCTGGCGGTCCTGTCGGTCGCGCTCGACGACGGCTGCCCGGTGGCCGCGAGCTTCGCCCCGGGAGGCCCAGACGTGTGCGTGCTGTCACCAGTCGTCGCCGAGGGCGCGGTCGTGACAGCGGCGTGCGGCGGCACCATGCCAGACAGCCGAGCGTACGTCCTGGTCCTCGGCCTCTCCGACGGCTCGGCCTACGTGCTGCGGGCGCCGGTCCCGGGGCCACACGCCAGCGCGGGGAGGCTGCGAGCTGGGCAGCTCCAGGTCTGTGGCAGGCATGACATCGCGCGGGAGGAGTGCTCCCCGGTCGTGGCGTGCGGATTCACCAGGTGGTGGGAACAGGTCGGGAGATGCGCAACGTAACCAAAGAGGTGAACAGCCGTTCTTTAGTTCCTTTTCGTCCCTAGAGCTCCTGTCACACATCGCAAGGTCATCACTCAACCTTGACCCCCTTGTTCTTCTCACGATGCCTTGCCCTGCTGATATTGCCCCCGTGGCATGCGATATCAATGGCACCCAGCAGACACACCACTAAGAGCGCGCAAGGGTGCTCACAGTTGGCAGAAGGGTTCAGGACAACCCAGGCTTTGGATGGGGTGCTCTCATGCGCTTCGCTGCTCAGTCTCTCCACCCTGCAGTGTTCTTCGTTTTGGGTATCTCCATGGGGCTCACACCTTGGGGTTATTTGCATCGCGCCATTTTGGCAGCGTAGTTACCGACTCCCTGGGTGCAGGTCCCTGGGCGTCAGACACCCTGGGTTGCAGCACCCTTGCACCCGCCGCACCGGCGCCGGCCGCGGCCCGCGCGCGCGTCCGGCCAATTAGTTTCGGCCGCAGCCCGACCGTTACTCGCCGCCGCTGGCGCTTCCGCCCGCGGCTGTAAAACAAAAAAAGTATCTCCATGGGGCGCCGGGCCTTCGGCGAGAGGGCTCCTGCTCTTGACCCACACTCTCGTGGCCATGCGTCGACTGCGCACACGAGGTGCGCAGTGGGATGCACACGAAATGGTCCACGAGGTGCGCAGGTGGAGGAGGAGGAGGAGGAGGAGGAGGAGGAGGAGGAGGAGGAGGAGGAGGTGGAGGTGCGAAAGCGGGCGCGTGCGTTTCGTTCTCGGGGACGCGCCGCACGGTGCGGCACGCACGCCAGGGCGCGCACGGCCGGCCCCGCTCGCGCGGCGCCTCCCGGTGCGCGCGGCACGGCACGCGCGGGCGCGGCCTGCGACGGCCCAGCAGGAAGCCCTGGTTCTTGGGGAGGGGGGTCGATCTGGAGTATCCAACTCCTCCTCCTCCTCCTCCTCCTCCTCCTCCTCCTCCTCCTCCTCCTCCTTGTCTTCCTGTCATCGCCGCTCTCGGCCTCTGGGCCCCGTCTTGGGCCCTGGGGGCCGTGGAGCGGCAGCTCTGGGCAAAGAGCCCTGGGGGCGAGAGGGTCCTCTGTCGATCGACGCAGAGCCTGCGTAGCTTTGCAGTCGTTGTGCTACCCTCATCACGGGAGGAAGAACCACCCGGACCCGACAATCGGCGTTTGCGAAACGGCCCTGGGCGTTGACTAGACAGCCCTGCCCTGCTCGATACCTTCTCTGGGTGCGTTTGCTAAACGGCTTCGCTTGTCGGGGTGGTTGTTCTGGGGGTGGATTTTTTGCCCTCTTCGTTAGAAGCTGAATGAGGAGCGAAGGGGCCTTTTGGCCACGGCGATCCTCGGCCACGAATAGATCCCCCGACGTAGATCTAAGAAGCGGCCCGAAAACCAGAGGCCGTGCTGATCTCACAGGGCCCCCTACATCGGCGCTCCGAAGGTTCTTCCGTTTGGCGAAGCACGGCTCGGTACGGATGCAGCGCGGACGCATGACTGCAAGGTTGTTGCACTAAGGAAGTCATTCACGAGCCTCGCGGACCCTGGCAGACCGCGTTCGGGCGCGCGTTCCGGACCATCAGGGGCAGAAAAAGGGATCAGCCGAGCAAAACGGTATGTGCAGGAAACCCTCAGCGTGAGGCTCATTTTCGGGCCCGTCGGACAGGACCCTTTGAACAAAGCGGGCCTCTTTTGGGTTGGTCGGTGAAGCTTTTGCAGGTCCTCTTCGGGGCAAGCCCGATGGTTTTCCTGCGTAGATCCTGTGCGGCTTCTACATGTTCGGATCCACACGCAGTCCGGGCTTCAAGTGCTTTCCAATTGAGAGCCGAGGCCGGATTCTGGCCAAGAGGGCGGCGGGCTGGGCTTACATTGTGCTTGTCCCCGGCGGCCAAACGGCGTGGGGCGCTGGTCCTGCCCTGGCCCGCGCCGTTCCTCCGCCCCCGGTCCCCAAGCGGCTCGCGCCAGCCATCTTCGATCCCGCGCCGGCCTCGATGGCGATCTTAAGGGCGGGGTGCGCACACGAAGCGTCCAGGTGAGTTTCGGTTAGACAGACGAGAGAAGGCAGAAAAGGAAAGAAGACAAACGTGCTTCTAATTCTGCTCGCTTTGATAAAGTATCTGAGCATTCGCGTAAGATAGTATGAACTCAGATGAGACGAAGGCAGGCTCAGGTCTGGATTCGCGCAGGCCGCCCGGATGCATCGTGGCAGGATCGGGGCATCCATCGGAGCGGCGCAGTATTCCAGCGTATGGACTGCAGCTAGTCAGGGAAGCGGGCAGACCAGAGCTGGCGGGTGCTGGTCGAAAACTCCGTGGCTCTGCGCCAGCGTTCGTGTTGAAATCCGCGCGGATTCACCCCATTGCTTATGTACGCGTTCGATCGCGGAACCCTTGATGAAAGCAACCGCCCAGCTCTCGCACCGAGGACCGCCAGAAGACCGCCAGATTACTGCCAAAGGCCGCCCAGGCCGATGGGCAACGGGTGGCCCAATGATCGAATGTGTACGGCCGGGAACTTTGGGATAGCGTGTCGCTCCGCTGGCTTTGGCCCACCACGCTTCGGCGCGACACGCTGTCCACTTCCTGGTCCCCAGGCGTCCACGTCCCGAGCCTGTCCAAGCCTCCCGCCCAGCGGGGCGGAGCGACACGGTATCCGCTTGCAAGGGACAGTGTGTCGCCGGGGCCGCTAGGGCGACACGCTAAGCAAGAGCTCCTGACCGGTTGGTTCGCGTCGTGCAGATGCGGAAGCGACCACGCCGCGGGCGCTCGTTGCTGAACGCTGCCGGTGGTGGCCCAGATCAGCCGACGCGGAACGGTCCTGCGATCGAGGCGCCGCCGAGCCTCCTCCAGGCTCAGCGCTCCACGGGGTGTCGGGGACCACCGCCGACGCCCTCGCGACGCGAGCCTGCCGCGCAGCGCCCCGCAGCGCCCGCCAGGGCGGCGTGCCGCGCGCGGCGCTCTTCGCCGCCGCGCGCTCGGGTGGGCGCTGGCTGTGGCTCTCGCGCCCCGCGGGCGCCGAGGCGCGGCCCGCCGCCGAGGCCGCGGCGGGCGGCGGCCGCGCGCCGAGCCCGGCCGCCGACGCCGCGAGCGAGGGCGCCGAGAGCGAGGCCGACGTGTGGGCGGACGTGGGCCTCCCCAAGGAGCCTCCGCTCGGCCTTCGGAGGGGGGGGGGGAGGAGGAGGGGGAGGAGGAGGGGGAGGAGGAGGAGGAGGGGGAGGAGGAGGAGGAGGAGGAGGAGGAGAAGGAGGGGGAGGAGGGGGAGGGGGAGGAGGAGGAGCAGCAGAGCGTCACCTGAGGGGGACACACTCAACATTCATCTTGAGAATGCTGGGTAGGCGTGCAAGGCCCGCATGCAGGACCTTCGAGCTGTTGGCTGCTGGGCCGTTCAGACGTAGGGGGGTTGGTTCAACTGCCAGTTGAAGGGGACTATATATTCGGCTTGTGTTCGGGATCCCTTCTCTTTGTCTATAGTTCCCAGGGAACTATTGACAAAGAGAAGGGGAACGACAAGCAGGCCCCCACAGGGGCGGGGTAGCTAAGTCCCACCGCACCCTGGGGGGGAGGTAGAGAGGGAAGAAGGGAGGCACCTGACGGTAACCTAAGAAGAGGGGTGGAGTGGGGGGATGGCGACAGCGCGGGTGGCAAGTGTGGCGATTGCATGAGCAAGCGTGGCCGGGGCCACACTCGCCCAAGGTAGGATGGCACAAGGCTCTCTCCCCTTCCCGAGTGGGAAGACCCCGAGTCGAGGCCAGGGAACCCACGCCCGCCGAGGCAGGCGAAGGGTCCTCCTCCTCCTCCTCCTCCTCCTCCTCTTCCTCCTCCTCTTCTCCTCCCTCAGTCCTTCCTCCCTCCTCCCTCCTCCGGCATTCCTACTCCATGCGTGTAGCTTCCCTCCCACCGCCCATGATCTCACACCCCACAGTGGCTGGGATCCCCCCCCCCCCAACGGTTTGGCGAAGTGTGGCTTCGAGCTGCGCAAGGCGATGCGGACACGGCCGCACCTGCTGAGTGGCGGCGGCCGTGTGGGGGCTCAGTACAAGCCTCCCTAATGGCTTGCCGTGAGAGCGCGGTAGGCCAGGGTTCTGGAGGAGGCAGCTGGGCCGCTGGCGGTGGCTGCAAGCAGGACAGCTGAGCGGCTGGCGGTGGCTGTGAGCGGTGGCTGACTGTGGCTGTGGCCACGCGCGCCCAGAGGGTGGCATGGCGCAAGGGCCTTTCCCCTGCTGTCTGGAAGCCCCCCTACTCCGGCCCCCAGTCCGACCAAGGGACCCTCGCCCGCCGAGGCAGGCGAAGAACTCCAGGGGAGGGACTGGCGGCCAGGTGGGGGTTTCCCCGGGCGTGGGGAGGGTGCGCCATCCTGCGACGGTGGCTATGGTATAGGTTACATGCAGCCCGCCTCCATCTACCTGGCGATGGCTGCATTGCTGAGGTGACGAGTGCGATGGCTGTCTGTGTGAGTGAGGAGGCCTCGTGAGGAAGGAGGAGTGATGGAGTGGAAGCACGGTGCGGCAGGTTAATCATACTGTGGCACGGGAGTGCTGTAGGCAGCCGTGACACCCGCTCTGGCCCTAGCCAGCGCGGCTTTGAGAGACGAGGACGTGACGGGTGGCGAGCGTAGAGGTGGTGTGAGGAAGTTGCTTGGGAGTAGGCGTGGCGCAGGGACCGCGGCCATCCTGGCCGATGCCATGATAGCCGGCGGCGGTTGACGATTGGAGAGAGGTAGGGTGAGAACCACAGGTGCGCGGATGGAGGCAAGTAGCTTCAGAAATCTGGTTGCAGTGTGGTTGCTGCCCGCGGCAGTCTCGGCCAACGCCGCGGCCGCCGACGGTTGCGTTCTCCTCCCCTGCCCAACCCATAACCTCACCCGTCCCGCCCCACAAGAGTGGTGAAAGTGTAGGTTAGTTGGGAGGGAAGTGGGCGAAACGTGATCGAAATGGGCAGCCAGGAGGGAATGGAAGGTTGGGAGAGAGCTTTCAGTGGCCTAACTGATGGTGGGTCCTTCGGTTCGCATGCCTCCGAGGCCCCACGACGGTATGATTGAGGTAACACCAAGCAGGCGCATGAGAGTACTCCATCAGTTGCCGATGATCCTGCCCGCTGTGGGTGAGAAAATTGCGGCGGGCTTTTGAGCCCTGTGTTACCGCAAACCCAATAGTATGCGTCGGATTACGTGCGTCCACAAGAGAATCACGTCGATTGCTTAGCACAGGTGGGTGAGAAAGCCACGGCTGGTTTTGTAACCCTATGTTACCGTGGACCCACTGTATATCATAGCCTGTTGTATTTGTAGCCTCCGTACTGATTCTGTGTGGCACTTCGGATGAGTCTGCTGTGGGTGAGAAAGCCACGGCGGGTTTGGGAGTCTTATCTTACCGTGGATCTGCTATCTTCGCGTCGCATGAGATGGTCGCAGTCGCCGTTGCTAGTGCTATTGTTTCTTGGGGGAGAGATGTGAAGTGCTGTCGCGTACCGTGTGCGTTTAGGGTTGACCAGCTGCTGCTGCTGCCGTAACAGTGAGCGCGGCGGTTCGGGTGAAGGATCGTGCCGAGGTCGGGAGTCGGTAATGGTGCAGCTGGTGGCGCGTGGCGTTGCCTGAGCAACAATGCGTAGGAGTCCTGCGGTCGCTGGTGGCAAACATGGTGTGTGGGTGGGGTGATGACGCACTGACGGGCTTCTGTGTGCCATGTCCCGTCTCGGCATGAGGGTGGCGTACGCCTCGTCGTCGTTGGTTGTGGGTAGATGAGCTGTAGGTGGTGCCGCTCTGATCTGCAGGGTAGAGCCACACTGGGGTGGGCGTCGTGTTGTCACCGATCACGTTGGCGGCGTGCTCGCTGTGGGGTTGTCCGCTCCTGATGCGGTTCCCGTGGGCTTGGTCGCGTGCGGCCGCTGGTTGTGCTGGTCGGTCAGTCAGCGTCCGCCTTGGTGTGGTTCATGTTGTCTTACAAAGGGTAGTACTCGTCCTCATTCTGGTCCTGGATGCCGTCGTGTTGGAGCGCAGTACCAGGTATCTCGTGTCGGATAGGTCGGCCTCGCTGCTGGGCGTAGTTTTGTCCGTTATCATTGCGTGAGTTGCTGGTGGTCGTGGCAGTGGCATGCCCTCTAGCGGGGATGTTGGGAAGGTGTGCTGTGCCAGCAGGAGCTGCTGCAGATGCTGGTTGAACGCCCTGCTCTCCATTGTGAGGACCAGTCCTCGCGTGAAGAGGTCGCGGGTCGGCATCGTGTCGTGGCCACTCTGGGTGGCTGACACAGTAGCAGGTCCCTGCTGGTGGCCGTGGCTCCCTTTGCTCTGTGCCGGTAGGTCGTTACCAGAAATTGCTGGGCCTGTCGCGGTGCCGTGGTGGCTGGGGACGTTCGTGGGGTCCGATGATGGGTCGTAGTCGTCGGGCTCCTGGTCCGTTGGTTCTGCTGTGTAGGGCGACTGGGCTGCTGGCGTCGTTGTGTTGCAGCAGTTGGTTCATCCAGTAGATCGTGTCCGTGGCGATGTCCTTCTGGAAGAAGGAAGTGGTGGACGGTGTTGGTGTCCCCGTCGGGTTGTAGCGCAGGGCGAGCTTGACGTAGCTGTAGATATCGTCACAGTCACGTCGGGCTTGGCACTCTGTAGGCAGGTCTCTGCGGTCCTTAGCCACGGGGTACGCGGAGATACTGCAAAGCTGGTGGATGATGAATCGCACTAACACCGTCTGGCTGGTCGTCATGGTAAAGGGCAGGATGTGGTCGCCGGCTGGCTCTCCGAAACTTTGGCGCAAAGCTTCGTGAGAGTAGTGCATGAACTGGTCTTGCTCGACGTGGTCGGTGCGATGCGGGCCCGATGACCAGTCGTACAGCAACTTCGGGTTGTTCATGCTCTCTGCAGTACTTGATGATATTGTGGGCATGTATCTCGACTTGGGCAGTTCGGGTCGTAGTGGATGCTGCTGATGGGGTCGACGAGGCTGCCGATCGCGCCGTGCGGGATGCCGATCCTCGTGCCCCCCCGCGCGAAGGCCAGGAGGTGGCTCATCGAAGGGGCGTCTGGGCTCCCTCGTAGACGGTAGACAGGCCTGCGGCGGCGGTGGGCCTGGTGGCCTTCTTCGGTGGGGTTGGTCTGTGGGGAGTGCAGACGTTCCCCTCACGTGTCGGGGGAGTTGGTTTGGGGGCCGGCTTGCTAGGGGCTCGCGGAGCAGTCTCTGCGGTGTTGACCTGCTTGGCCCTCGGGCCGGGCCGCCTGTCGTCTGCTAGTTGGGCCGAGATGGTGGGCTGAGGTCGAGAGCGCGTGTCCGTGGGCATGCCCGCCTTCCCGTGTCGTGGCGTTGGGGATTTGGCTGGCACTGCTTGCCATAGCTGATTGCTTGGTGGTGGCGCCTCCTGGTGTCCCTCCTTTTGGTAGGCCCGCCTCCGTCGTGGTGGGGTGAGCTGGCCTCTTGTTGTTGCTCGGCGTTATGGTGGTCGCATGGATTGGGTCGGTTGGCTGGACACTCTGGGCGTTGCTTTGCGTGCCACTGTCTGTGGGATGATCGTGCTGAGTCGGTGTGGGTGCTGTTGGCGTTGGCGCTATCCGTCAGCCATCAGTTCGATGAGGTCGTTGATATCCTGCTGGATGCGGTCCGTTTCCTCTTTTGGTTCAGTCTGTCTTGGCATCTGCGTCGTGGTGGGCAGGGTCGGTTGGCGCTGGGTTTGGTTAATGTCGGAGTGGTCTGTCGCCGTAGGGGGGGTTGCCGTTGGGATCCCTGCGATTTTCCTCACGATGCCGTCCGGGTGCAGAAAGCTGTCGTGCTGGGTGTTCATGGGGTCGTGGATGTGGGCCTCGACCTCAGGGTTGCCCGCTAGGTAGTTCAACAGCTCGTCAGTGGTCATCCCCATGACGTTGTTCTTGATGGTGTCTAAGTGTCTCTTGTAGAGGTCGTTGCTGTGGTTGTACTTGGCCACCTGTGCGTCTATGGCAGAGATGTCGACGTATACCGAGCGAGCAGGTGGTGATGGCGTCCTTGGTTTCGGTGGTGGTGGTGGTGGTGGTGGTGCTGGTGGTTGTCTTGAACATCGTGTCGCGAGCGGCTGGTTTTGGACTGTGATCTTTTGCTCGTTGTAGTAGAACTTGTCGGTGGTCATCGAGATGCCCCTCTTCCGGCCGTGCATGAGTAGGTAGTTGCCGGGGTCGTCCCAGGATGACGTGAGGGCCTCGGTGTTGTATTGGTAGACCTGGCTGAAAAACGTGCTTCTGTTTTTTTTCGGGGCAGACGATCCATGGGTGTGGGCATATGAGCTGGTGCGCCTGGTTGAAAGGCATGCCTGGGCGGATGCCCAGCTCCTGCAGCCGCAGTGCTAGCTCGCTTCGGCCCTGCCTTCTGCGCTCTGGTGGGTATGCTGGTGGCGGTGGCCAGGCGGGCGGCGGAGCGTCGTGGTGGGCTTGCGGGTTGCGGTGCGGGTTTGATGGTGAGGGTTCTGTTTTGAGGCACGTGTGAGTTGGGAGCCTGGGGGCGGGCGTGAGTGTTCTCTTCTGACAAATCTGGCTCCCCTCGGGCGCAAACGGCATGATCTCGGCGGCCCTCGTCTGCGGTGCGAGCCCCAAGATCTCCAGGAGGACTTCGTGGTCTTTGTGTTGATGCTGCGGAGGTGGTCGTTCCGCTTCGGCCCAAGGGCCTCGTTGGGCTGTTTGGCGTAGGTCGTCGTCGAGGTGCGACATGATGTTGTGGATGTCTGCTGTCTCAGCTCGTGCTCGGCCGTGCACGGGGATACCCTCCGGTTTGATCCAGTGCTGTGCCTCTCGTGGCAGGGACGTCGCGCCGTAGATGTTTCGATGACCGGAGCGACGTTTTGGCGGCGTCGACGCCTGGCTCGACCTCGGCGTCGGCTGGCGGGTGCCGCTCAGTGCTGCCGAGAGGACGGTGGTCCCAGTTGGGATGCGTGCCTTGTGTCGAGCTCTCCTGCGCGGGTGACTGGTACCTGATCTTCGGCTCTGTGATATCTGAGGTGCTCCAGTTCGTCGTCGTCGGCCTCCACCAGTGGTGCCAAGTTTCCGTTCGGGTCGCCTTCGCGCGCATGTAGCCTTGCACTCGTCTGTGCTGTCTCGTGCAGGTTGCCCGTGCTGAGGATCAGGTTGTCGCTGTGCGGATGTATGGCTCGGGCTCCATGTGTAACCAGCTCGTCCGTCAGGTACGGCAGCAGGGGAAATTCTTCGCTGATCTCTATGGCGTTGCCGTTCTCGTTGGTGACATGCAGGATAAAAGTCGCGAACCTGATGTGACTCTCGGAGTGGGTTGCTCTCCGCTGGGCGTCCTCGAAGTCCGTCTTCTTGTAAACCTGCATTGGTCAGCTCCTGTCCGTTGGGGCCTGTCTACGGTGGGTCGAGTTAGATCAGGTTGTGCTTGGCCATCTCCTTGGCTCTCTCGCTTGGTAGCGCTGCGATGATGGCCCTCCTGTCTGTCACGTTACTGTTGGTGCCGTCGCGGTTGACCTTGTGTTGAGTCGTATTGCTATCGGTTGTAGCACCTTACAGACAAACCTACAGGAACTCGGCCGCCTTCATAGACGAGCCGATGCCTATCCAATGAACGGTTGTTTGGCCCAAAGGCCGTTCTACCCCTAAATACATGATGGGCACAGCATGTGTGTGGCGTGCCACAGGAGTGGAACATGAGTGGCGGGGCCCCTCTCTCGAAGCCAGTCTGCAGGTGCCCTCATGTTCTTCGTGTTTGGATTTCCGAGTTGGAATGCCCTCTATGTGGGGTGCCCCATTAGGCCTGAGGACTGCGGCGTAAGAGCTCGTGGTCTTTACCCACCAATGTACCTGAGCTCCATCAGCGAAGCAGATACCAACAAGGAAGAGCCAGCGCAGGACAAGATCAGCCGACTGCAGAGGACGCTGGGAGGCGCCTTCAACGGGATTTAGCCCGCCTGGGCCCCTAAGTCAGTCAGCAAGCACGGGGGCCCATGGGTCAGCATCAAGTCCGACCCCAAGAAGAACTCCGTGCAGCTCTGCGAAGATTTTCTCCAGGCATGGGGCAAAGCGGGATTCGACGCCTACAGGATGGACGACGAGCACCAGCTCCGCGTAGACTGGCCGATCATTACGGACAGACATCGCAAGCAGCTACAGCGTAACACCAGGGCGCACCACGACGGCTGCAAGGGTGGCGCGCGCCCATACCCATGGGCAGACGGCAGCAAGGCGGCGCCTTGTCCCCCCTCAGCCTCCTCCGACGACAGGGAACCCGCGCAATTGGCCGCCTCAAGCGAGCCCTCCAGGGATGAACGACGGCACCCATGGTGCAAACCAAAGGAGGCCGCCTGCTCCCCTCCGGTATACACCGACTACAGGGTAGCCGAGCAGACAACCCCACCCAGTGCCGCAGGCCGATGGGAGACATGGCAGGCCTGAGAAGAGTGGGTCCACCGCCAGGACACGTGGTCAGGTTCCGACTGGAGGACCAGGGAGAAACGTTCGGCCCGCAGAGGAGACGCTCAGTATGCGGACAAGCGACAGCGCGGGTGGGACTCCGCCCGCAGGTGGGCCTGACGGTCTCACCCTGGCGGAGCGCTGCCCCACTGCCTCTCCCCAGGCCCAGGATGACAGCACCTCCATGGGAGAAAGATGGAGAGGGTTCCCCGCTGTCCTGCAGCCCATCTGCGGCTCAAGGCCTTTACCCCCTAGTCATGTCCATTCTACGGGTCGCCACTCAACCCGTATCAGAGCGCCGCGCATGCTTTCTCGACGACAACGACCTCGGACAGTTGGGGACTGCTTCCACCTCCGTATACAAGGTTGTCTCTATCGCGCTGACACTGTGGGCCATTTGGTCCCCCGACGCGCCTTGTGGGGCCCGGTGGGTCGGCAGTCCGATGGTCTTCTACCGCCCCTTTGCCGCCCACAGGAGCAGAGGTCACGAGGACGCAGACGCTGCAGGGGCTGTCTCCACAGGCCCCTCTGCGGATAGCCCCTATACAGCAGGGGCTGGTTTCACCGCAGTGGCAGGGCCCGGCCTTAATTCATTCGTGCCACCTCTTGGGAACGAGGTGCACCGCTCCCACTGCATCTAGACTCCCACGGTTCAGCGCGGTGTCTAGCCCGTGTGGTTACGGCCGCCATGTTGCCGTCACACGGGTCACTTGGGCTCTTCGCTAACATGGGCCCGAGGTGCCCGCCGCGCACCCACCTGGGGCGGCTGGGGCTACAGGACGAAGGCCCCCCCCCTCTCGCTCCATTACCAGCGCTTCTGACAGCGTCGACCTCACTTCTCACAGCGGCGACCCGGTGACGTTCCCGACCACATTGCGGGCGTGCGTGACTGATGCTGGGCGTTGGACCCTCGACAGTTCCCTCATATTCACTTGACCTGCGGCTATCGGCTGCGCCCCCCCCCCCCCTTCTTCCCATCGGCATCCACAGCTGGGCGCCCGTCGTGGTTGTTTCACCTCAGTGACATGT
Source organism: Prorocentrum cordatum (assembly GCA_963575745.1). Classification (NCBI taxonomy): domain Eukaryota; class Dinophyceae; order Prorocentrales; family Prorocentraceae; genus Prorocentrum; species Prorocentrum cordatum. The sequence continues at coordinate 559,136 of CAUYUJ010015782.1, read as the reverse complement.
TGTGGCACTCCCTGCATTCCTCCCCTGGAAGCGGGACACCAACAGGATGTTGCGAGTTGCTTTCCACGGTGCACCGTGGCTTAGCCCGTGTGACGCCGGCTGAAATAATCCTCGCTCACGGTGTGACTTGGCCTAGCTCACGCGAGCACGGGCCCGCCTCGCCCGCCCGGGCATTTGAGCGGCTGGGTACGTCGGCCTAAGGCCCGCCCCTTCGTTCCACAGCCACAGCTGGGCCTTCGGCGTGGTTGGTTCATTTCAGCGACAGGTCGTGGCCCACGTTGCATTCCCCTCTGGATGTGGGGCGCCGCTATGGCGTGGTTGCGACCTTTCTTTCGCGGCGCACCGTGACTTAGCCCGTGTGACGTTGGCTGAAATAATCCACGCACGCGGTGGGAATTGGCCTGGTTCTCAAGCTGGGGCCCGCCTCGCCCGCCCGGGCGTCCGAGCGCATGGGTAAGTCGGCCTAAGGCCCGCCCCATCGTTCCACCCTGCACGTCTCTGCTGTGGCACCCCCCATTGGCAGGCGCTGACAACGGCTTCTTCGCGGGCGCCGGTCTCGGACACGGTCCGCCCGCCTGGGCTCGCCTACATGTGGTGCCGTCGGCGGGAAGGCACGCGCCCCTCTCTGTGGCCGTGCTACGGTGCCTTACATACTGGTGACGTGCATCGGTCCATGAGCCTCAGTTGCTCAGTGATTGAGGGTTCCTGGTCCCCGCATGCTTCCGGCGTTGGCTCTTGGCACGCTGGTATTTTTCTCGCCCGTCCGTGCATCCCCGCGCTGGCTTTGGCCAGCGGGTAATTTTCTCGCTTGGTCCTTCCCGGCTCGCTTCGCCTTCGCTGCGCTCTCCTCCCCTGCTTCCCCCTCCGGGTTCTCCCCCGGTCTTTCGCTGGCCTGCGCCTCGGGAGCTGGCGCCACTGTGCGACCTTCCGCTGCCGCTGTCCCGCTCCGGCTAATGTGCCTCTCTTAGTTTTCTGGCGTGTTTACTCATGCTCTTGCTTGCACTTCGGCGCTGGCTTTTGGCCCGCTGATAATTATCTGGCGTGTCCCCCCATGCTCGATACTACCCGCTCTCTGGAATCGTCCTTGGAGCCGCAGATTAAAAAAGCGTATCCCCACCAAGCGCGCCCGTTCGTCGTCCTCGAGTACGTGGACTTCATGTATTTCGCCATTTTGGTGCTGCACCTCGACCAGTAGTTCCTCCTGGTCCACCGCGTCTCCTGAGCCTCAGCGTAGCCCGCTCCTGTGTACTCTTGTGCGGAATTTAGGCCGCTTCTTGTTAGCCGCGTTTCTTGACGGCGCCTGGCATCCCTGCGCGCTCGCAAACAAAAATGTATCCCCGCCAGCCCATTTTGGACGCTGAGCCCGCTTCTGAGCGGGGCGTTGCTCCTAACTGTCTTTTTCTTCGCTTCGGCGCGGCCCGCCCTAGCTCTGCCCAGCTTTCGACCTGCTTCGCGAGCCGGTGAACCAAAAAGTAGCCCCACCAGCCCATCCAGAAAACCATGCCCACGAGAGTTGACGGGGTGAGAGAGGAAGAGACACGTAGTCAAACAGCGAGGGAGGCTTGGGAGGCTCCATGGCCATTTCGAGCCGTCTTGGAACGGTCTTCGGGCCGCTCCGAGCATCTTGGGAGCCATCTTGAGCCAGCTTGGGCTATCTGAGCCATCTTGGAGGTCATCTTGGGCTCTCTGCGGCCGTTCGGGGGCCTTTTGGGTGCCCGTCGGATGCCTCTCGGGGCCCTCTTGGGGCCTCTTTGGGCGCTCTTGGAACCCACTTTGGGGCCTCTTGGGAGCCCTGGATCGCCTCTTGGGGCCATCGTGGAGGCGGTCGGTCAAAAGAGGGGGGGGTCCTCGATTTCCCCCCCCCCCCCCCCTCGGGGGCCACGATCCTCGTTTGGGGTGTCGAAAATTGGCTTTCGCAGGGGCAGAAAAAAGGACCCGACACCTCGCTACCCCTCCCCAGAAACCTCATGGAGGGGAGGGCGAGGTTTCGCCTCCCCGAAGGGAACAAGGGTTGTAGAAGAGGAAAGAGACCCTCCTTAAACCACCTGTCGCCCAAGGGGCCCGTGGGACTTCTCAGAAGGCGCGGGGGCCTCTGAGAAGTCCCGCCGCCCTCAGGGAAGGCCTTTTCCTTCTCAGTTCTCCCCCTCGCTCGCCGCCGAGTGGGGGATCGCCTGCGTGGGAAAAGCCTCGGGGGAGGGAGCGAATCGAGCGCCTGGGGCGGCCCGTGAACGCCAGGAGCCGCCGGTGGCCGCGGAGCCTCCGCCCCAGCCGAGGGCGGCGCCGGAGGGGGCCGGGCAGGCGGCAGCGCCGCTGCCTCCGCGGGAGGAGCTCGAGGCGCTCATTGGGCGCACCGCGGAGGATCGGAGGAGGAATGGGGGCCCAAAGAATATACACCACCACCACGTCGATTCCTCCTCTCTCCTCCTTCCAGCGGGAGGGAGGGGGGGAGGTGGTGGTGCTGGTGTAGATTTTTGGGCCCCCCAGGGAAGGCGGCCCGCGAGCAGGGCTCGTTCCGAGTTCTCCGCTCCGGTTCGATCTCGATGGCTTCCGGTTCCGATTCGCTGCGGCCTGGGATTCCGATTCGGGCTGGCTTTTCGCCAATTTTCTGCCGGTTTCTGCCAATTTCGACTTCTCCCGGCTCGGCTGCCGACTTCAGCCGATCCGATACATGTCGATTGCCGATCCAACTCGTCGATTCGATTTTGGTCTTTCCTGCCCCGAGGGAAGATGTTTTTTTCCAGCGAGGGTTCAGCTACCATCTCTTGTTCCCTCCGTGTGGGGGTCCAACAGAGAACCAGGACGTGGTAGGTCCAAGAGCTCCAGCAAGGAAGAACCCAAAGAGAGAACTTAGTTCGTGAATTCCCCTGGCTCGTCCTCTCGCTCCCCTGTGGGCGGTATGAGGGGCGCCTCATCCCCTATCGGGGATTAGGGCGGCCTGCACCCGACCCTCGAGGGAAGAGGTAAGCTGGCAATGGCCAAGATGCCGCCGGAGCTTGTCGACGCCGACCTTCGAAAAAGAACAGAGGCATGCATCTTCGGAGCTCCGCGTGGAGTTCTTTGATCCGCGCTGGGGCCCCCTGGCGGCGCCTCTGGCGCCGTCCCTGGCGCGCTCTGTGCGCCAGGGAGGGTGGCCCAGTGCAGATCAAAGAAATCCGCGCGGACATCCGAAGGCTTATGTTTATGCAGATTGTTTTTCTCTAGGCCAGGGTGTCACGGGATCCGACCTTGGTCATGGACCTTGCCGGCCGTCGCCGATTGGCGAGTATGATTCTCATTTCGACAGTGACCAGGATGGGCGGTGACCAAGATCGACACCGACTTATCCACGGTCAGTCTTGGGCATTGTCACCATTGTCACTTACCCTTGTTCTCGCCCTCGTGGGCCTCCTTTCGAGGGGGGCCCTTGTCGCCACGGCTGTATTCGACCTGCTGGCGTGGTTAGAAGGCAACCAGGGGGAGGTCCAGGGGAGTGGCGGTGTCGGTGTCTTTTCAGGATGCAGTCCGATCCAACTTCGCAATTGGTGCTGACTGATCTTGCTCTTGTCTCGGCCTCCCAGATGGGGTCCGAGCAGATGGGGTCGGAGGGTCGCGCCGCATCGCCGATGCATCGGCGATACGGCTCGATGTGGAGCCAGATTTTCTCCACTCCGACGGCGCCGATGCATCGGCGATGCGTTGGCGATGCGGCGCGATCATCCGACCCCATCTGCTCCGACCCCATCTAGGCGGCCTCTATCTCTGCCCCCCATCCTCCCAGAGGAGATCGCCGCCTTGGAGGGCGAGGAGCCAGGTGTTGCCAAAAGTGCTCCCGGCCCAGTGTGCCCCCCAGGATTTTTCCACCGATGCCTCCGCGGCCTCCAGAGCACCCCTCACGAGGCCCAGAGGGCCCCAGGGGCTCCAAAATTGAGCGAAACGCTGGGGGCACAGTGATCACCGCCGACCAAACCACCCCAACCCGACCCGAAGGCCCCGATTTGCCCTCCATTTCCGGTGGGAGGGGGGGGGGGCGTCGGGGAACCTGGACAGAAACACGTGTGAAGCCCGTACACCCCCCCCCCAACCCGAACTTCGGGCGACGTTCGGGCCTTCGGGCCTTCGTGTTGGGTTGGGGTGGCCTGGTGGGCAGTCCACTGGGCCAGGGGCACCTCCCGCCGCCCCCCGACAAGGAGCGGCTCTGCCTGCTGCGCGCGCGCGCCTGGGAGGAGGGCGCCCCCGCGGCCCCGGGGGGCCGGCCGCTGGCCCCGGTGGAGGCGCCGCCGCCCCGGGGGGCCGCGCGGGTGTCCCGCGAGCGCCGGGTGAGCGGGGGGCTCAGCGGCGCCCCCGCCGATCGCCGAGGAGCAGGGGAAGCGGCGTGCGCGCCGCCGGTCGTTGAAGCCAGACCCCCTCGCGCGGTGAGCAAAACAGATCGGCGGGGGAGGGCCTTGCGCCGCGTTCGGCCTCCGGGGGCCCTCACCGGGCTTCGGGGCCGCCAAAAAGTTGTGCAGGATGAAAAACGCGTCCCGAGGAAGGGTTCCAGGCCTCTGGGGGTCGACGTTGTGGAAAAAAATACTACGTCGGGGGTTTGGGAAAGTAGGTATTCGTGGTTTCCCCGGGCTTCAAGCGCCTTCCTGCTTCAAGAGCCGATGCGCTTTTGCTGTGCTCTGTTGGTCTCCGGGGGGGCCTGAACCCGATCTACTTTATCCGCCTTCCTACTCCATGTTTTTACCTACTTCTTCCGACCGCCGACGTGTAAGCGTAAGCTCTCGGGGCTCCGCGCGGATTTCTTGGATATGTGATGGGCCCCCCCAGCGGCGCCTCCGCGGAGCGCGCCGAGGGCGGCGCCGGAGGCGCTAGGGAGGGGGGCTCAGCGCAGATCCAAGAAATCCGCGCGGACCTCCGAGCGTTTCTGCTCATTCAGTGTTTCCTCCTCCAGAGGGGCCCCTCTGGTTGGTTCGGGGTTCGCAGGCTGGGGGAAGGGCCAGGGAATGAAGTCGAAACCGACGATAAGGATGGGTAGCCTTCCCAAGGGCACCCCTACTGCCTCTTCGGCCCATCCTTGGCCACTTTCAATGGCGGCCAGCGCCGCTCGAGAAGCTTTCGGCACGGGCGTGCAAGGTGCTTTTGCACCCTGATCGCGCCTCCTTGCTGCCAGTTTTGATTTGCAGGAGGGGCCAGACGGGGCTCGGGAGGGCCAGATGCGGGCTCGGGCTCGGGCTCGGGCCCAGACCGACTGGGCGTGGGATCGGGC
>CAUYUJ010015782.1:523909-548909 GCA_963575745.1 Prorocentrum cordatum | reverse complement strand
CCAGTGCAGAGGCAGTGCGAGACCGCTGCTGCCGCCAGGCACGGACGGAAGCTCCCGCCCGCCCTGGTGGGCGGCGTGCGCGTGCGGCCGCGGCGCGGCTAAGCGGACGAACCTGGCCGCCAGGTTACGTTTGCTCCTCCTCCTCCTCCTTCTCCTCCTCCTCCTCCTTGTCATCCTCCTTCTCATATGTGCGCGGATCCCCTTAGCCAATTGCGCATGACACCATGGAGTCCTTTCTAGAGTTCCAGGTCGGCTATGACACGCGTCCGTGGATGGAGAAAGATCAATGCAATGAGAAATAATAGACCCCTACCCCACCTTCATGCCCCGTCGCGTCGGGGCGCGATCGCCCATTTGGGGCGATCGATCGATCGCGCCTCCTCGGGCGCTGGCGCCCCTCGGCGCGTTGGCGGGCTGGGCTGACCCGCCAGCTGGGATCGTATCGGGATCAGGCGCCGTATCGGCCTGGATCGCGGGGAGTCCGGCCCACCTCCTTCAGAACGTCAGTGTGGGGGATAGCGTGTCGCTCCGCCAGTTCGGTTCTGGCCCGCCACGCTTTGGCGCGCACGCTATCCGCTTCCCGGCCCAAGAGCCTTTCCGAGCTTCCCGCCCCGCGGAGCGGAGCGACAGACTATCCGCTTGCCAGGCATAGCGTGTCGCTGGGGCCGCCGCCGCGACACGCTCAGCAAAAGTTCCAGACTGTCGGCTCAGAGAGGTATGCATCGACACTCAAACGACCATTCATCGTCGATTGGGGCCTGACAGCCCACCCTGCCCAGTAGCGTGCGGATTGGCCATCGGGGTCCTGTCGCCGATCTATCGGCGATGCATCGCCGATTCCAGCTCGATGCTTCCCCCAACCGATCGCCCCCTTGGCTCGGCGGCGCGGGGCAGTGAGAAGGGGCGGCCCTTCCCAGAAGGCTCCGAAGGCCTCTGGTCTTCTGAGAAGGTTCCCAAGCCTTCCCCGAACACACGAACACAATCATGAGGCGCGAGGGTCTCTGAGAAGCCCCGCCGCCTTCCCCCCAGGCGCGCCGCTGGCGAACGTTTCCCCCTACCTCCCCCGCCTCCGCCTCCTCCTCCTCCTCCGCCTCCTCCTCCTCCTCGTCCTCCTCCTCCTCCTCCTCCTCCTCCATGCTCCTCCTCCTCGGCACCTGTGCCATTGGGACCCCTTCCCAAGAATACAGGCGGGTAGCAGCCCGATCGTTACCCTTGTTTGCCCGTAGGGGGCCAAGGGGAGAGAAAATTGCTCTCGTTGCCAGCGGCCACCCATGGAGTGGGTGGTGGGTACGTTGGCCGTCGGAACACGGACTCCGGCGCCCCCTGCCCCGAACAGGGCGCGCGGAGCACGGTCTCCTTGCGCGTCCTGTTTCGCGCACTTAGCACGCCACGGGGGCATGGCCCAGACCGTTGGCGCTGCTCTGGCTGCTGGCACTCCCCTGTTGGGGAGGTGTTCGGCCGCTCCTGCAGGTCCCGCATTGCAGAAGTCAGTCATGTGCGGTGCGAGCGTCGAGCTCAAACAAATCCTCCTCCTCCTCCTCCTCCTCCTCCTCCTCCTCCTCCTCCTCCTCCTCCTCCTCCTCCTCCTCCTCCTCCTCCTCCTCCTTCTCCCCCCCGCTGCTGCTGAGGTCAGAAGTGGGCGCAGGCGCAGCGCGTGCTCGTGGACCCCACCGCCGCCACCCGCGCCTACTTGGACCGCGCCTGCGTGCCGTGGCCCGGCGCCCCGGAGCCACCTCAGGGGCGCGCGACATGTGAAATGGGCCCATAGGGAGGAGGAGGAGGAGGAGGAGGAGGAGGAGGAGGAGGAGGAGGAGGAGGAGGAGGAGGAGGAGGAGGTTGGGGAGGAGGAGGAGGAGGAGGAGGAGGAGGAGGAGGAGGAGGAGGAAGACCTCCTCATCCTCCCTTTTCCCCCGTCCTACATGTGGTAGTGGTGGTGGAAAATTTACCCATCAAAGTGTCGGCTGCACGCAAGGGTGGCCCACTCGCCAGAGCGACCTCTGGTGCGGGCCCACGGGTGCTCCCTGATCGCGGAGCGAGATGCGACAGCGGCGTCCTGCGCGCCCGGGTTCCCGCGGCCCCCGGAGGCCCCGGAGGTCGCGCACCCAAAAGGTCACACTTGTGCGCAGGGTCGACAACGTTCCGGCCGCACGGAAGAGCGACCTTTCTTCGCGGGGTGCGCCGAGGGGCCAAGCCGAGGGGCCAAGCCCAAGCGCACAGGACGCTGCCGCGGCTGCGTGCGCAACGGGTGGCAGACTGCGCGCTGGAGGTCGCTCTTGCCGGGGGTCTGTCTCTCTCTCTCTCTCTCTCTCTCTCTCTCGTGCAGCTGAGAGTGCCCGTTCGCCCCTGGTCGCGCGAGGGGCAGAGGGACGAAGAGGGGGAGGGCGAGGCGAGGACGGGAGGCAGGAGGAGGGAGGAGGGGGGGAGAGGGAGGAGACGAGGGGAGGAGACAGAGCGGAGGAAGGGGGGAAGGGGGGGAGGAGAGTGGATGGAGAGGGGGGAAAGGGGGATGAAGGGGGGGAGGGGAGGAGAGGGTGAGAGGAGGAGGGAAGAGGGCGGAAAAGGACGACAGGGAGGGGGAGCAGGGAAATCCCCCGTAATTACATCATGGACCACCCTTTGAATGAGAAGGAGTTTGGTGGAGGAGGGGATGGGCACAGCTGTCGCTTTATGGTTTGCGTCCGATCGGAGGCACCATCTATGTATCTTTCCACCTCACCACTTACCCGCCGATCTCGCTATTTGATACTATCAGAAGGGCGTCGTCCTCTGCTTCCAGCCCCCTTTCTAGTTGCTCGCATAGCCACGGTTGATCGGTTGGTTGATCGGTTTGTTGTCTTGTCGGTTGACTGGCTGGCTGGCGACTGGGCTGATTGGCTTGTTGTCTAAGTTGATGTTCGGCAATTGGTCTGGACTGTTTGCTTGCTGGCGGTTTGCGCGGGTCTGTAATAGTTATAAGTGACGACGGCCTCGGAAATGCTGTGTCGCAATGTGCAAGACATTGTGGCCCTGGGGCCGCCCATGCGTCGTTATTCACAAGGTATTGTGGCCTCGGGTGCACGCATGTATTGAAATTTACATTCATGAGTGTGGCCTGGGGAGCGCGCATCTGTTGTACAATGTAAGAGATTTGAATCACCGCCGCCCCCTGCCTTTTTGAACAGCGCCTCTGTGGCCAAGCGTTTGGGACCAGAGCTCGGCCAAACTATCGGACCATATGTTCCCCCAGCCGTTGTGGAAACCCTTCTGCGAACACATGAAGGAGAAAAGGAGTATGAGGAGAGGAAGACAAAAGGAGGAGGAGGAGGAGGAGGAAGAGGAGGAGGAGTCCTCTTGGGAGCCTCTTGGGACACTCTTGGAACCTCCCGGGAGCTTCCTGGAGGCTTCTTGGAGGCCCCTTGGGGGCCTCCTTGGGCCTCTAGTGGGCCCTTTGGGGCTTCTTGGGGTCCTCCTTGGTCGTCTTAGGGCGATCCCAGCCCATCGGACGCCGTCGGAAACCGGCCCAGAAGGCCCTCAGGATCGCCGCAAGACGGCACAGGAGGCCGCAAAGACTGCCCCAAGAGGGCCCAAGGGGGGCTCCAAGACGGCCCAAGAGGGCCCCAAGACTGTCCAAGAGTCTCTCGAGGGCCCCAAGGGGTTCCCAAGAGAGCCCCAAGTGTCCCAGAGGGCCCCGAGAAGCCCCCCAAGACGGCCAGAGCCCCCCAAGACGGCCCAAGAGGGTTCCAAGACGACCGCAGCGTGCTTCAAGACGGCCCGAAAGAGTCCCAAAAAGGCGTCGCGGGATGTGCCAAGGGCGCACTCGGGGATGCGCCAGGGGGCGTGTCAGGGGACGTGGCAAGGGACGCGCCACGGAACGGGCAGGGAACGCGGCAGAGAAACCGGTCTGGGGCGTTGAGAACCCCGATGTTTCTCGGCGAAAGCGGGGTGAAATTCCGTGCCCTCCAGATTGAATTTAAATGAATTGATTGGAAAGGCACTTTTGAGAGCACATTTCAAACCGTTCGGGCGCCCCCGCAACCGCAAATAGAGGTCACATTTCAACCCGCCCGCGGGCGCAACCGCCACCGCAACTAGAGGACGCATTTTACTTCGCCCGCGGGCGCAACCGCAACCGCAACCGCAACCGCAACTAGAGGACACATTTCAACTCGCCCGCAGGCGCAACCGCAACCGCACCTAGAGGACACATTCCAACCCGCCCGCGGGCGCAGCAGCAACCGCAACCGCACCTAGAGGACACATTTCAACACGCCAGCGGGCGCAACTGCAACCGCAACAGCAACTGCAACTAGAGGACAGACTTCAACCCGCCTGCGGGCGCAACCGCAACCGCAGCCGCAACCGCGACTAGAGGACACATTTCAACCCGCCCGCAGGCGCAACCGCAACCGCAACCGAAACTAAAGGACACCTTTCACCTGGCCCGCAACCTCAGCCGCAACCGCAATCGCAACTAGAAGACTCATTTCAACCCGCCCGCGGGCGCAACCGCCACCGCAACTAGAGGACGCATTTTACTTCGCCCGCGGGCGCAACCGCTACCGCAACCGCAACCGCAACTAGAGGACACATTTCAACTCGCCCGCAGGCGCAACCGCAACCGCACCTAGAGGACACATTTCAACCCGCCCGCGGGCGCAGCAGCAACCGCAACCGCAACTAGAGGACACATTTCAACCCGCCAGCGGGCGCAACTGCAACCGCAACAGCAACCGCAACTAGAGGACAGACTTCAACCCGCCCGCGGGCGCAACCGCAACCGCAGCCGCAACCGCGACTAGAGGACACATTTCAACCCGCCCGCAGGCGCAACCGCAACCGCAACCGCAACTAGAGGACACCTTTCACCCGGCCCGCAACCTCAGCCGCAACCGCAATCGCAACTAGAAGACTCATTTCAACCCGCCCGCAGGCGCAACCGCAACCGCACCTAGAGGACACATTTCAACCCACCTGCGGGCGCAACCGCAACCGCAACTAGAGGACACCTTTCACCCCGCCCGCGGGCGCAACCGCAACCGACCGCAATTGTAATTAGAGGACACATTTTACCCGCCCGCGGGCGTAACCGCAACCGCAACCGCAATTAGAGGACACATTTCAACCCGCCCGCAACCGCAACCGCAACCGCAATCGCAACTAGAATACTCATTCCAACCCGCCCGCAGGCGCAACCGCAACCGCAACTAGAGGACACATTTCAACCCGCCCGCGAGCGCATCCGACACCGCACCTGGAGGACACCTTTCACCCCGCCCGCGGGCGCAACCGCAACCGCAACCGCAACTAGATGACACATTTCAACCCGCCCGCGGGCGCAACCGCAACGGCAACTAGAGGACACATTTCAACCCGCCCGCGGGCGCAACCGCAACCGCAACCGCACCTAGAGGATACATTTCAACCCGCGCGCGGGCACAACAGCAGCCGCAACCGCAACTAGAGGACACGTTTCAACCCGCCCACGGGCGCAACCGCATCCGCAACCGCAACTGGAGGACACCTTTCACCCGGCCCGCAACCTCAGCCGCAACCGCACCTAGAGGACACATTTCAACCCGCCTGCGGGCGCAGCCGCAACTGCAACTCGAGGACACATTTCAACCCGCCCGCAGGCGCAACAGCATCTGCAACCGCACCTAGAGGACACCTTTCAACCCGCCCGCGGGCACAACCGCAACGGCAACGGCACCTAGACGACACATTTCAACCCATTCGCGGGCACAACCGCAACCGCAACCGCAATTAGAGCACATATTTCAACCCGCCCGCAGGCGCAACCGCAACCGCAACTAGAGGACACATTTCCACTCGCCCGCAGGCGCAACCGCAACCGCAACAAGAGGACACCTTTCACCCCGCCCGCGGGCGCAACCGCAACTGCAACCGCACCTAGAGGACACATTTCAACCCGCCCGCATGCGCAACCGCAACCGCAACCAGAGGACACAGTTCAACCCGCCCGCGCCGATGAGAAGGAGGAGGAGGAGGAGGAGGAGGAGGAGGAGGAGGAGGAGGAGGGGGAGGAGGACGCGGTTCTCCGCCGGGACATTGCATCGGGGAGTTCCCATTCCACGTTCTGCCTTTGATTCATGCGTGTCCCGCTCGGGGTCGTTAGGAACCAATTGTTTCACGCTTGTCCCGCTCTGGGGCGTCAGGAACCCACGTGTTTTCATTTGCGCTGTTATCTAACAGCCTTCGGTGTATCCCACCACCGTGCCTGGATTGTGGGTAAGACGCCTATTGGATGTTCGTTGGAGTCTCGTGGGAGGCCTCTCGGTGGCCTCTTGGTGGTAGTTTGGAGGCCCTTGGGGCCTCTTCCTGGGCCTCTTGGGGCCTCCTCGGCGCCTCTTGGGGCCTCCTCGGGGCCTCTTGGAGCGGAAAGCTCGGATTTTCGGTTCGTGTTCCCTCTCTTGGTCCCCTTTTGGGGCCGTGTTGGGGCCATCTTGAGCCGTCGTGGGTGCTTCTTGGGCCGTTTCGGGGCGCTCTCAGGCCGTCTTAGGGCCCTCTTGGAGGTCTCTTGGTCCGTTTTGGGGTGGTCTTGGGGGCCTCTTGGGCCGTCTTGGAGCGTCGGAACCGCCGAAAAGGCGAGAACGCCAAAATCTTCCAAACACCTACGTCAGATTGACGATTTGGTCTCTTAGGGCTTTCTCGGGAGGCCTCTTGGAGGCCTCTTGGGGCGTCTTGGGGGCCGCCTGCGCCGTCTCGGGCCCATCTTGGGTTTCTTGGGGCGATCATTGGGCGTCTCGGGGCTCTCTTGGACGGTCTTGGGGGCCTTTTGGGGCCCTTATGGCTTGCCTTGGGGTCCCCTCGATGCGACAAGACGTGGGGGAGCCCAGGGGAGACGCGCCAAGCCCCGGAAGACTCGAGAATTTTGGGTCCGGGCCCCTTCAAGACATGTCAGGACTGAGGACTCAGGCTCCAGGGATCAGGCAAAGGACCTGGGGACATGCCAACTCCGTGCCCAGAGGCACGGTGGCGGATGAACCCACGTGTTTTCACTCTTGTCCCGCCTGGGGGAGTTAGGAACCCATGTGTTTTCGCGCTTGCCCCGCTCTGGGGCGTTGGGAGTCCATGTGTTTTCACGCTTGCCCCGCTCTGGGGCGTTGGGAGCCCATGTGTTTTCACGCCTGCCCCGCTCTGGGGCGTTAGGAACCTACGTGTTTTCACGCCTGCCCCGCTCTGGGGCGTTGGGAGCCCATGTGTTTTCACGCCTGCACCGCTCTGGGGCGTTGGGAGCCCATGTGTTTTCCCGCCTGCCCCGCTCTGGGGCGTTGGGAGCCCATGTGTTTTCACGCCTGCCCCGCTCTGGGGCGTTGGGAGCCCATGTGTTTTCACGCCTGCCCCGCTCTGGGGCGTTGGGAGCCCATGTGTTTTCCCGCTTGTCCCGCTCTGGGCGTTAGGAACTCGAGCGTTTTCGCGCTTGCCGTGCCTCTGGGGGCTTTGGGAGCCCACGTGTCTGCACATTTGCCCCGCGCTGGGGGCGTCGGGAACCGATGTGTCTTCACGCCTGTCCCGCTCCGGGAGGCGTTGGGCGCCCACGTGCTGTCGCACTCTTCCCGCCCTGGTGGCGTCAGGATCCCCTGCGCTCTCGCGCCTGCCCGGCGCTGGGGCTCTGGGGAGCCCCCCCGCGCGTTTCCGCGCGCGTGCCGCTCGGGGGCGCGGGGCGCCCACGTGTCTTCACGCCCGTCCCGGCCTGGGGCGTCAGGAGATGACGCGTGTTCACGCCGGTCCCGCCCAGGATTCGGGCGCACTTTTTTCGCGCTCGCCCCGCTCTTGGGTCTTGGGCGTGAGGAGCCCGCGTGTTTTCACGCCTGCCCCGCCCTGGGGCGTCAGGAAGCAATCTGTGTCTTCACGCCTGCAATCTGTGTTTTCACGCCTGCCCCGATCTGGGGGCGTCAGGGGCCTGCGTTTTCTCTCACGCTTTTCCCGCCCTGGGGCATTAGGAACCTATGTGTCTTCACGCTTGTCCCGCGCAGGGGGCGTCAGGGGCGTGCGTGTTTTCGCGTTTGTCCCGCTTTGGGGCCTGAGGAGTCGATGTGTTTTCACACTTGCCCCGCTCTGGAGCCCGAGGAGCCGATGTGTTTTCCAGCTCGTCCCGTCCTGAAGCGTTGGAAAGCAACTGCTGTCACGCTTTTCCCGCCCTGGGGCGTCAGGATCCCGCGTGCTTTCACGTTTGTCCTGCCCTGAGGCGTTCGGACCCCACGTGTTTTCATGCGTGTTCTGTTCGGGGGCGTTAGGGACCCATGTGTTTTCACGCTTGCCCCGCTCTGGGGCGTCAGGAACCCATGTATTTTCACATTTGTCCCGCTCTGGGGCGTTAGGAACCCAAGTGTTTTCACGCTTGCCCCGCTCTGGGGCGTTAGAAACCCACGTGGCCCACGCTTGTCCCGCTCTGAGGCGTTCGCCAGGGCAAACATAGGACGACGCGTAAAACGCAAAGGATTCGAGCCCCAGGCGATGAGCAATGTATAGGACAAAGCAGGCGTTTCGCTCGAGAAATCATCAAACCAATTCTGCAAAACAAGCGTTTCGCTCGAGACACCCGCAGCAAACGAAAGCGTTCACCTCACCGTGTGCTTTACCGATTGGAATATTTCCAGGAGGGGAAACATTCAAAGACACAACTCATCGTCGATTCCCAGGAACATATGGGAAAGTATGGGAAGTGGAGGGAAGACAAAAACTTATTTTACATATATGGGGAACTATGGGGAATCCGGTTATTTGTGTGTATTTATTTGTGTGCCCCAGGGCCCCTTCAGATTTCTTTCCAAGAAAAGGCAGCGTCTCGCTGGAGGCATCCTCAGTTGCTTATCCGCCGGCCCTGCGCGACCTCGTCATTGATCGGAGAAAAATCCGCTGGCCCTTTTTGTAGTGGTTCTTCCAGCGTGATTGTTTCGTCGGAGTGGGGGAAGGAAGGCAAAGGAGAGGACGCGATTCATCGATGAGCAACTCTCCACACTTCCCACTCGGTGCAGCCTGCGACTACCGGCGAAAAGCGGACGGGCCGAGGTGACACGTGCGGAGAAACGGAACAGCGGAGTCCCGCGTCCGCGAACAAGCACAAAGCAAACAAAATCCGCTGGCCCTATGCGAACTTGGCACCGGGGACAGGTCAACCTCTGGGCTGGAGCCCTTTCGGGGAAAAACCTCTGCGCGTGCCGACGCCGCGCGAACCTCCAGCATACCGGCGGCGAGCCCAGGGAGAAGCGAGAAGGGCCAGGCTTTCACAGAAGCCCAGAAGCCTCCCGTCATCCTGTCACGGAGCGCGTTCCACTACTCTCGCAGACTGCCTACTCGCAAGCGTCCGAAATGCATCTGCTTGCTTCGACGTCATGTGTCGTACCCCCCCCGCGGCGGATCCAGGCCATGTGCGAGCAGTTACTTTGCGAGTGGTGTGACCTGCTTGTCAATTCTGCGCAGTTTCTGTGGGCCTTCCCCGGAGATCGGAGGGCACCAACTATACACCAACACCGATCCTGGCCCAGGATCACCCTGGGCCCAGGATCGGTGTATATGCCTTCTTGCGCAAGGCAGGAGGGCGTATACACCAATCCTGGCCAGGATCGGTGTTGGTGTATAGTTGGTGCCTTCCTACGGAGACGCAGCAGACCCCTCAGAGGGCGCGAGGGCTTCTGAGAAGCCCCCGCCGCCCTCGGAGACGGGCCTCCGCCTTCTCGCTCCCCCCCCCTCCCCGCTCGCCGCCGAGTAGGACTCGCGCAGCCTCCTGCGCCCCGTCCGCAGGAGCCGCGCTGGGCGCCGCACGAGGCAGTGGACGCCCCCGGGGGCCTCCTCGACTTCGAGGGCGCCACCGGGGCAGGGCTCGGGCGCCCGGGGGGCGGCGCCGACGGGCCCGCTGGCGGCGCGAGGGCCGGACGCCGCGGCGCCCCGCGCGCCGAAAACGGCTCCCGCAGCCGACTCAAAGCTGTCAGGGGGGGGGAAAGGTGCCCATGCCGCTGCCTTTCTCTCGTGCTGCCCTTTTTGGGCCTCCTGGGAGACCCTCGTCGCCACCGCTGGATTCGCCTCGAAATCCTGGTCAGAGCGCATCTCGGGAGAGGCCCTGGGGGTCGCGGTATCGGTATCTTTTGGTTTCCCACAAACTTCCCCCACGCCTGGGACATTTATTTTCGAGAGGGAAATCGGCTTAACACTGGGCGCACCATGTTCGCTTTGATCGAAACGGGCCATTGTAACAGAAATTGACATTTTATCCTCGGTGGCAGCCTGCGGAAGCCCCGCGGAAAGAAGGAGGAGGTGGAGGAGGAAGGGGTGAGGAGGAGGAAGAGGACAAGGAGAAGGGAGGAGGGGGGCGGAGGAGGAGGTCCTCTGATGGCCTGCTTCCTCTTATCCTCCGTTGAACTCATACCCCGTCGCGCTCCTCCGACGATGGCGCCGACGGCGGCGACGACGACGATCGCCCCGCTGCCCGTGTTGGCGCCGCCTCCTGCGCTGAGGGTCGCGCTGAGGGTGATCCCGCCACGGTTCCGCCGTGCCCTCCACGGCCTCCTCCAGCAGCGCCAGCGCCGACCCGGGCCTTTCGCCCTGGCAGCCACACGGAGGCGTCTTCGGGCTGCCTCGGAGCCCTCGTGGGGCCAGCTCGGGAAACTTCGCGGCCGCCTCTTGGCGCCGCGGGGCTACCTTGAGGACCTCGGAGGCCTTCTCGGGGCCGCCTGGGGTGGAGGGCAGCGATCAACACAACTTGTTCCCCAATCAGGCTTGCCTAATGGGTTCTTACTTAGTTAAATGTTGGTGCCCTGTATTCTTACGTTGCCCGTTGCCCCGAGGTTTATCGGGTTCCTCGACTTCCTCGGGCTACTCGGGTTCCCTGCCCCCGGTGCCTCCTATTGTTACGTTGCCCGTTCCTCGCAGATTCCTTTGGTTCCCCGGGTTCCTCGGCTTCCCCGGCCCCGTGTGCCCATTGGCCCACATACATACACACATACATGTACAAATAAATACATACACATACATACACATACATACATACATACACACATACATACATACAGCACAGCACAATCCAATTCAATGCAATCCAATAGACTACACTACAATACAATACAAACCAGTTCAAAACAGCTCAATCCACTACAGTCCAGTACAGCACAGTACAGTACAATCCAATCCAATGCAATCCAATATAATACAACACAATCCAATTAAAGACAATACACTGCAACACAAATCAATCCATTCCAATACTATGCAAAACAATACAGTTACAATACAATGCACTACAATATAATGCATTACAATATTTTACAATACAATACCACACAACACAATACAATCCAATACAACACATTACACATGCAAGTACAAATGCAAACACACATGCAAATGCAAATCCACATGCAACTACAACTACAACTACAATACAATACACTACAATACAATACAATACAATATAATACAATGCAATACAACATACAATACAATACAACACAATACAATACAATACAGTACAGCACAGCACAGCACAGCACAGTACAATACAATACAATACAATACAATACAATACAATACAACACAATACAATACAATACAAAACAATACAATACAATACAATACAATCCAGTACAATACACTACAATACAATGCAATACAATACAATACAGTTCAACACAATACAATACAATACAATGCAATGCAATGCAATGCAATGCAATGCAATTCAATGCAATGCAATGCAATGCAATGCAATGCAATGCAATGCAATGCAATACAATACAATACAATACAATACAATACAATACAATACAATACAATACAATCCAATCCAATCCAATCCAATACAATACAATACAATACAATGCAACGCAATCCAATCTAATCCAATCCAATCCAATCCAGTCCAATACGACACAGTACAATAGCATACCATACAATACGATACAGTCAAATGTAGTACTATACGATACGATATGATACGATACGATACGATACCATACGTACTTCTTTGTAACGAAACAGGTGGGTGCCGGACACGGTCGCGCAAGGGTTCCCCAGTCTTGCTTCTTTGCAGTGGTGTTCCTTGGGGTTTCTTGGTCTTGCGTCTTTACAGTTGCATTCCTCGGGGTTCCCTGTGTTTCGTGTCCTCTTGGTCTTAATTTCCTTGTTGTTTTTGAAAGACCAGCCTTCCTTGCGTTCTTCGGGGTTCCCCGGGCTCCCAAGGTCTAGTTGGTATTGTCTCCCCATGTTCTGGAATGTCCTCATTGCTCGGGTTTCTTGGCTTCCCTGGTCTTGTTTCCTGACTGGTTTTGAAGCAATGCCAGGCAACGCAAGCAAATGCATCGAAATAGTAGGCAATTCAAAGCGATGCCAAGCAATGCCAGGCCATGTGAAGCCTTGCAAAGCAGAGCAATGGCAAGTAACGCAAAACATTGCAGAGCAATGCAAATTAGCGCCAACCGGTGCTAAGCAGTGCCAAGCGCTGTCAAGCAATGAAACGAGATGCCGAGCCATGCCAAGCAAAGCTAAGCAGTGCCAAGTAATGCCGCATAGGACGCGCTCCCCTAACTGGGGTTGCGCTGGGGTCATTTTGTCGGATGGATATCTCAAGCTCGCCGCCGCCTCGAGCGGTGTGCGTTCACAGCAGGCGCGCAGCAGAGGCCGCGGGCAGGCGCCGCACTGACGGTGCAGCTCCGCACGCGTGCCAAACCTTCTCTCGCGAGCAAGAACACGGCAAAGCCCCAGGACAGCGAGGCACTGACAGCGCAGCTCAGCGTCAACACCTTGGGGGGGGCGGCACCGACTTGCTGCCCGCGTCGGAGCCGGAGGGATCGCCCCTCGGGGCCGCCCCCTCCCTCGCAGGTGCTGGCCGGCCGCCGCTCTTCGCCACCGGCCTCCTTCGACTTGGCATCGCTCGGGTTTTGTGCACTTTTCGCGGCGAGGGCCCTCGAGGAGCACACCAGATCCTCTCGCGAGCAAGAGATTCCATCCTACGCTCCGACTGGCGATCGGTGACTCGGCTCCAGTGCAAACTTAAGCGTCTCAGGGCGGGGGGGAGAGCAGGAGGAGGAGGAGGAGGAGGAGGAGGAGGAGGAGGAGGAGGGGAGAGGAGGAGGGAGAGGAGGAGGAGAAGGAGGAGGAGGAAGAGAAGGAGGAGGAGGAGGAGGAGGAGGAGGAGGAGGCGGAGGCGGAGGATGAGACCGAGCTCGTCGAGAGTCGATTCGTCTCCTCGGCGACGACAGCTCAGAGTTTCTGTTGCCTGTCCTCAGGCCCGCCTAGGAGCGGACGGGAGCGCGCTTGGATGGCTCCTTGAGCGGAAGCCTGAAGCGAAGCAGCTACGCGAAAGCACATGCACGTACGACATCGACAAAAAAGCACGGGGAATGGACGTCCGAGCGGTGGCCCGTGGAGGACCGTCTCCCTTGGGGCCGCCGCCCGCGGCCTCGGCTCCAGGGGGCGGGGACATGGGCCGCGGAGCGCAGCCGCAGCAGCGAGCCGGCGCGATGCCGGCCCCGGCCGCGAGTGCCCAGGCGCCCTGGCGAGGGGAGGAGGAGGAGGAGGATGAGGAGGAGGAGGAGGAAGGAGGAGGAAGAGGAGGAAGAAGAAGAAGAGGAATAATAGTAATAAGAATAATAATATGAAGAAGAAGAAGAAGGAGGAGGAGGAGGAGGAGAGGAGGAGGGGGAGCAGAACAAAGAGGAGGAGGAGGAGGAGGAGGAGGAGGAGGAGGAGGAGGAGGAGGAGGAGGAGGGGAGGATGAGGAGGGATGATGACGATGATGATGATGATGATGATGATGATGATGATGATGATGATGATGATGATGATGATGATGATGCTGATGCTGATGATGATGATGATGATGATGGTGATAATGATGATGGTGATGATGATGATGCTGATGATGATGATGATGACGATGATGATGATGATGATGATAATGATGATGATGACGATGATGGTGGTGGTGGTGGTTTGGGTTGTGGTGGTGGTGGTGCTGATGCTGCTGATGATGATGCTTATGAGGGTGATGATGATGATGATGATGATGATGAGGGTGATGCTACTGACAATTGATGATGATGCTGCTGATGATGATGACGGTGACGATGATGATGGTGATGATGATGATGCTGATGCTGCTGCTGATGATGACCGGATGATGATGATGATTGTGATGGTATGATGGTGATGCTGATGCTGCTGCTGCTGATGGTGATGGTCATGGTGATGGTGATGGTGATGATGATGGAAAGTGCCCAGGCGCCCTGGGGAAGGGCGGAGGAGGAGGAGGACCAGGTTAAAGCTAAAACCCATCAGCGATGTTGAAATACACCCTCCCTCCCAGATCCCTCGTCGTATGCCCCATAGTGGTCATTCCAACGGGGGAATTGCCCCGTTTGGGATCAACCGTGTGAACATCTGGAGGCGTGCCAAAACACCATTCTCAGGACTTCAACGCCACGAGGTAATCTGTTTGCTACGTCTTGGCGATCCTGGGTCGTGCCAGGACACTATTCCTGGGACTTCGATGTAACTGCTGCGCCCTGATAGTCCTGAATCGTTCCAACCAAAAAGAATGGTACGCTAACCATGAGAACCAGTGAAACTCGTGCAAATGTTTAGAGCGAGTGTACGCGGCGCTAAGGCGAGAGCCACATTTTGAACAGGAGTCGTCCTCAATCCGTGACGCTCTTGCAGTTTGTTTGGCAAATGTGCGCCTCGCCCAGGCGAGAGTCACATTTTGAAATCGACCCGCCCTCAATCCCTGAAGCTCTTGCAGATTTTTTGGCACGAATGTGCGAGGCGCTAAGGCGATAACCACATTTGAACAACGACCCGCCCTCACACCGCGAAACTTTCGAAAACTACGTATTTGAATCGAATGTGTGTGGCGTTAAGGCGACAGCCACATTTGGAAAACGACCCGCCCTCAATCCTCTATACATTCGCATTTTTTGGATCGAATATGCGCGGCGCTAGGGCGAGAGCCACATTTTGAAAACGACCCGTGAAGCTCCTTGAAATCTTTGAAAACGAATTTGCGCGCATCTACGGCGAGAGCTACGCGTTGACACAGAGCCACCCTCAATCCATGAAGCTCTTGCGAGTTTTTGAAAACGAAAGTGCGCGCAGCTACGGCGAGAGTCACATGTTAAACATCGTCCGCCCTCAATCTGTGGAGCAGTTGCCATTTTTTTCTTGCAGCAGCAGGGTCATACATGCTGAGAAAATTTTAGGCGAAGCGCTAAGCCCGCCCTTTCGACCGTCCTCGGGGTGCGACAAGGGGGAGTTGTCCACACGGAAAGAAAATGGAGGAGGAGGAGGAGGAGGATTAGGCGAAGGAGAGAGGAGGAGTGAGGAGGCAGAGGAGGGATGGGGAAGAGGGAGACGACGTAGGATGAGGAGTGATGATGATGTTGCTGATGATGGTGATAGCGATGGTAATTACGGTGACGATGGAAATGATGATGATGATGAGGATGCTGATGCTGATGATGATGATGATGACGGTGATGGTGATGGCGATGTTATCGATGATGATGATCATTGTGATGGTGATAGAGATGGTTGTACTGATGGTATTTGTGATGTTGATGATGGCGGGTGTGAGGATGATTCTAATGATGACGATGACGATGATGGTGATGGTGATGCTGATGATGATGGTCATGGTGATGGTGACTGTGACATTGATGACGGCCATGATGATGATGGTGACGCTGATGCTGATGCTGCTGATGATGACGATGACGATCACGATGACAATGATGATGATGATGATGATGATGATGATGGTGGTGATGATGATGACGATGACGATGACTACGATGATGGTGATGGTGATGCTGATGGTGATGGTGACGATGATGATGCTGATGCTGCTGATGATCACGATGAAGACGGCGGTAATGATGATGGAGATGGACATGGTTATGGTGATTGTAATGGGGATGATGACGGATGCTCATGGCAATGATGATGATTATGTTAATGACGATGATGATGATGCCGATGACCATGGTGATGGTGATGGTGATGATGATGATGATGGTGATGATCGTGATGGTAATGGTGATGGTGATGTTGATTGCGACGATGATGACGACGTTGACGATGATGGTGATGATGATGATGATGACGATGATGATGGTTACAATGATGATGATGATGATGATGATGATGGTGGTGGTGATGATGATGATGATGATGATGTGGACGATGATGACGATGATGATGACGATAACGACGATGATGACGATTACGATTACGATGATGATGATGCTGGTGATGATGGTGATGATGATGATGATGACGATGGTGATGATGATGAGGGTGACGTTGATGACGGTGGCGATGATGGTGATTATGATGATGATGGTGATGGTGATCGTGATGGTGATGGTGACGATGATGTTGATGCTGATGCTCATGTTGATGGTGGCGATGATGATGGCTGATTGTTATGAAGATGATGATGACGATGCCGCTGACCATGACGATGATGATGCTGCTCGTGATGGTGATTGTGATTGCGACGATGGTGATGGTGGTGACGATGATGCTGTTGATGACGATGATGGCTGTGATGATAAAGTTGGCGATCACGATGATGATGACGATGACAATTCTGGGCATGGTGATGTTGGTGTCGATGATGATGACGGCAATGATACGGGTTAGGGCGATAATGATGAGGATGAACATGATGATGATAATGCTGATGGTGACGATGATGATGATGATGGGGATGATGATGCTGATGATGATGACGATGATGGGGACGGTGATGCTGATGTTGACGGCGACGATGATGATGATGGTGCTGCTGATGATGATGCTTTTGATGATGCTGATGATGAAGATGACGATGATAATGCTGACGATGATGATGATGATGATGAGGATGGTCTTGGCGGTGATGGCGATGGCGTCGACGACGATGATGACGATGCCGCTGCTAATGCAGATGATGATGCTGATAATACTGATGACGTTGATCATTGTGATGTTAATGTTAGTGTTGTTGCTGTTGCTGATGGTGATGATGACGATGATGTCGATGATGATGATGATGATGATGATGATGATGGTGGTGGTGGTGATGATGATGATGATGATGATGATGCGGACGATGATGAAGATGATGATGCTGATGCTGACGATGATGGTGATGACAACGATGTCGATGATGATGGTGACGGTGATGGTGTTGATGATAATGATGATGATGACGATGACAATGATGGATGCTGCTGCTGATGATGATGATGATCATGATGATGACGATGATGATGATGATGATGATGATGATGAGGATGATGATGATGATGACGCTGGCGATGCTGATGAATATGATGATGCTGAGGAGGATTATGATGATGTGGTGAGGATGGTGTTGATAATGATGAGGGCAATGATACTCGTGATGACGATAATGATGAGGATGAGCATGATCATGGTGATGCTGATGACGATGACGATGATGATGACGATGATGATGATGATGGGGATGGTGATGGTGATGTTGACGGTGATGATTGTGGTGATGATGATGGTGATGCTGATGATGATGCTGACGATGACGATGACGATGATAATGCTGACGATGTCGATGATGGGGTTGGTCGTGGTGGTGATGGTGATGGCGACGACGATGATGACGATGTCGCTGCTCATGCTGATGATGATGATGCTTACAACGATGACGATGATGATGGTGATGTTGATGTTAGTGTTGTTGTTGATGATGATGGTGATGATGATGATGATGATGATGAATATGATGGTGGTGGTGATGATGATGAGCACGATGATGATAATAACGACTACGATGACGATGATGGTGATGATGCTCATGATGACGGTGACGATGATGGATGCTCTTGGTGTTGATGATGATGACCATGACGATGACGATGACGATGATGATGATGATGATGGTGATGATGATGATGATGAAGACGCTGGCGATGCTGATGAATCGGATGATGCTGAGGAGGATAATGATGATGCTGATGATGATGAGAGTGATGGTGATGCTGATGCTGATGATGATGCGGATGAGGATGGGGATGAGGATGATGACGAGGATGAGGATGAGGATGAGGATGATGACGAGGATGAGGATGAGGATGAGGATGAGGATAAGGATGAGGATGAGGATGAGGATGAGGATGAGGATGATGATGATGATGATGATGATGATGATGATGATGATGATGATGATGATGATGATGATGATGATAATGATTGTGATGGCGATGATTGTGATGATGGTTATAATGATGATGCTGATGATGATATTGAGGAGGAGGAGGAGAAGGAACGGGGTTCATTCAGGCTTTTCCGGTCGAGACTACGCTGCAGGGATGGATGGCTGAAACATCCAACCTTTCGGTCTCGTCAGCGCTGCATTCCCTTCGCAGGGAGCGGCTGGGACTCATGAAGGAGGAGATGGTTTTGAGACAGCCCCACGCGTTTCGCGCAGGCACTAGTCAGAGTGGATCGTCTCCCCTGGCTGCTTTAGGGGAGCTGGAGGAGGCGATCCTAGCAGAATGCAGAGGTCTTAACTCCAGACGACTCGGGTGCCAAGCTACGTGCGGTGCTCAAGAATATGTCCAAAGTCTCCCGCTCCCTTGAGGCGTACCACTCCCGTCTCGCCTCCAAGAGTTTCAAATAATGGGCACGGCATTAGTTTACTCGGGGCAGTAGTGCCCTCCATGCACATACTCAGACCTGGGTGCTGGACACTCCGCCTCTCAGCTCTGACAGGCCTCCGAGTGGAAACGTCGTTGAGGACCCCGAGGCCATCTTGGGGGGCAACTTGGGAGGAGGGAGGAGGGAGGCGGAAGGGAGGAGGAGGAGGGAGGAGGGAGGAGGAGGAGGAGGGATGATGATGATGATGATGATGATGATGATGATGATGATGATGATGATGATGATGATGACGACGACGACGACGATGACGATGACGATGATGATGATGATGATGATGATGATGATGATGGTGATGGTGACGATGATGATGCTGATGCTGCTGATGATCACGATGAAGACGGCGGTAATGATGATGGAGATGGACATGGTTATGGTGATTGTAATGGGGATGATGACGGATGCTCATGGCAAGTGGAAACGTCGTTGAGGACCCCGAGGCGAGATGATGATGACGACGACGACGACGACGATGACTGATGATGACGATGACGATGACGATGATGATGATGATGATGATGATGATGACTGATGATGATGATGATGATGATGATGATGATGATGATGATGATGATGGATGAGGAGGAGGAGGAGGAGGAGAGCATGAGGAGGAGGAGGAGGAGGAGGAGGAGGAGGAGGGAGGAGGAGGAGGAGGAGGAGGATATTTTTGGCGTAGCCCTCTGGCTCTCAGGGGCCCGGGGCTCTGGGGACCCCTGGGTGGGCCGCCTTCGCTCCGGGGCCCCAGCCGTGGCCGGCCCCCAGGACCGGGCAGCGCTCTCGGGGCACGAGCGCCCAGACGGCGCTCTCGCGCTTCCCTCTTGGGGCCGTTTCGGGGTGGCGCGAGCTCCTGGACCTGGGCCTGGTGGGCGGGCACGGCCACGAAGGCTGGAGTGCTTGCTCCGTGTGCCTCCCTCCGTCCAGGGCAGCCCCTGGAGACGCCGCGCTCTTCCCGCTCCCCGGGGCCGCTCTGTGTCTTCGGCCCCGGCGGCTGGCTTTCCCGAGGGCCCCCGGGCGCTGTGCGTCCGGCGCCTGTGTGCTCGGCCCTTTTGCAGGCCGTGGTGGTGTCCTCCGCCCTCTCTCCTCTCCCTGCCCTCGGCCGGCAGGGCCCTCTCTGCACAGACCCGGTCCCTGCAAGACTGCGAGCGACCCCCTGGAGTACATTGTGTTTCACGTTTTGTTAGGGTTGTGGCCTCATTGCAGCGGGAGAAGCTGAACCGATGAGAAATTTTGGCGGGTGTTTCGGGAACGCACTCGCTCGTGTCCAGGTCCAGCATTTAGAGTTGCGATCCGTAAGCAACGTGGTTCAAGCGTAAAACATGTATTTCCCTCTCCTGCTCCCACACCTCGCGCCCTGCGCCCCGACCTTATCAGCTCGCACGCGAATCGCAAGTGGCCGTTTGTGCCGCAGAGGATCGTCGCACGTGCCCGTGCCCCTTTTCCTCCTTCTCCTCCTCCTTCTCCTCCTGCTGTTGCTGCTGCTGCCGCCGCCTCTCTCCTCTTCCTCTCCCGTGCGTGGGCGCGGCTGGCCCGTATGACTACGGAGCATGGGGCATCGAGCTTGCAGCTCGCGCTGGGAAAGTTCAACAACACAGCTCAGCAAACTACACTCGGCCAGGAACAAGTCGGCCACTCTGACCTCGGCCGCCAGACCTCGGCCGAGCTGCCTTCGGCCAAGCTGAAGCCGGCCTGGCCGAGTTCAGCCTGGCCGAGGCCAGCTGGCCGAGTTCCGCCTGGCCGAGTTTCGCCTGGGCCCCACGCCCCGCTCCCCGCAGCCCTGCGCGCCTTCCGCCCCGACCGCACTTGCCTCCGCACGCGCGGCACCGCCCGTTCGCCCCGCCCCGCCCCAGCTCCCCCCGCCCCCGGCCCTCCGCTGCGGCGCCGTCTGCTCCCGCAGGGGCCCCCCCGCGTTGCAGCCCCGCCCTCTGCCCGGGCACGTGCACCCCGCGCGCGCGGCGCCGCCCTTCCGTCCCGGCCTGCGGGCCCCCCGCCTCCCGCCCCCGCGAGCCCTCCGCCGCGGGCCTGTCCGATCCCGCACGGGCCGCCCTGCGCCGCAGCCCCGCCCCCTGCCGCCCGGACGCGTTTCTCCTGCACGCGCGGCGCGCTGCCGCCCCCTCCGTTTTCAGCCTGCCAGTGCCGCCCTCCCCGCCCTCGGCAGCCCCGCGGCCCCCTCCGCCCCGAGCTCTTCAGCCCGCACGGGCGGCACCATCGGGCGCCCCTGGCCAGGGTTCACCTGGCTGCAGGCGTGCTTCGGAGCCTCTGTTCGGCACGTTGTGACACGGTGGGGTATCCTTCCCGTGAGTTGGGAAGCTGGCAGTGTTCTCCGGGGCTTGCTCATGATTGGGAGCAGTGCGCTCTTGAAGTTCTGAATCCCAAGTGGCCTTTCAGGCGTCTGCCCTGTAGGGGTAGGGTTCACATGTGGTTGCCCATAGGCTACAGGCGACTCGGATCATTGACTTCCGTGCAGATTTTTCAATTCCCCTCAGATCCCCTTCGTTTCCCCGCCGTCTCACTTCGATGTCCCATCGACTTCCTGTCAATCCCAGCCGATTATCCCTCGATCCCCTCAGTTCCCTGAGCTCCTTCACAATCACCGCGCCGAGGAAGGACCGCTTGGGGTTCCGGAGGGGCTCGGCTTTTTGGGCCGCCTCCTTAGCTCGGTGTCGTGGAGCCTGCTTGTGGCCCGGGCCCGCTGTGGCCAGAGAGGCTCCTTTGTTCCTTCTTCGGTGCTACTTCTGGTGCGGTGGGGGGTGGGGGCGTTCGTTAAGGAATGCGCCCAGGGGGCCGCAGGCCCTGGAGGACTCCTCAACTGCTGAGGTCGGCAGTGGAATCCATGGCCCATCCACGATTGGTCTTCCACCTGCCTCCAGCCCCTGGATTCTTTGTCCAATGGCTCCTTATCCAGTGCTCTCTCACCGCAGCACGGTGACTGCACATCCGTCTGCAAGTCCTCTCCTCCCCCGATGCGCCAACCCCCGCCTCAGTCGTTCCGCCTCAGGAGGAGGAGGAGGAGGAGGAGGAGGAGGAGGAGGACGATGCGCCTCAGCCGCCCCCCCCCCCGTCTCAGTCGCCCCGCCTCCGCCTGCGCCGGCGCGCCGCCGCGGCCGCGGCGCTCGCCTGGGCCGGGCGGGGGGTGCGGTGCCAGTGGGGGAGCGCAGCTGCAGCGCGGCGACGGGTCGAGAGAGGGAGGGCTCGGGGGCGGAAAAGAGGGGGGTGATGACTAGGGGGGGTGGATATCATGGCGGGGGTCATGATATTCCCCCAGATTTTACAGCGCCTCTTCTTCTTTCATTGCGTCCCTGGCCCCCCCGCTGGGCCGCGCACATGCCGCCGGTCATGATTTGCACCGCCCCCTCTTGGACACCCCCCTCTTTGCCGCTCCCGAAGGGCTACAAGTTCGATCCGAGCGATTCGATTCGATGTAGGTCTTGGCCGATCCCAGCGTATTCCGATGGTCAGTCGATCCTGCGCGGTCCGATGGTCGCATGGCACCGTTGTGCATCCTGGCGCGGCCGATCCGAGTCGATTTCGATTCCGTGCCGATGCGTCCCGATCCGACGCACATTCCGATTCGATTCGATTTTCCGATTCGATGATGATTGATTATGGAGAAGGATGGAAGGGCGACTCATCGTCCTTCTCTTTGCCTCCACGCCTGTCGAGGCGGAAAGGGGGTCAGGACGGGGAGTGTGTGAGGAAGTCAGGGAAGACAGTTTCGGCATTCCACGTGCACTGGTGCACATTTGCCGCCCACTTGTTCAGCATTCGAAGGACCACTGTCAAACGCTACAAGATGAGGGCTTGCCTCGGCTGAGCGACCTTTCTACCCCGCTGCCTCTCCCTTCCTCTCCCACTCCTGCCCCCCTCCCCTCTTTTCTTCATCTCTCCTCGGCAACCCTTCTCTCCACTCCATCTCCCCGCCCCGCCTGTGGCAAAGCAGTATGCCTCCTGTTTGTGCCCGCACTCCCAGGGCGGGTCGAAGGTCGCGCCCGGCGCTCGCGCCAGCGAGAGCCACTCAGACGAGCGCCGAGTCTCGATGACACGGCGAGCAGAATCGCTCAATCAGAGAAACTATGGATTCAGTTTGTGTCGGGGTTTCGGTTTTCTGCTATGCCTGGCGGCCCATAGGGGCCTGACGGATCGCGAGGAGGCGGAGGAGGAGGAGGAGGAGGAGGAGGAGGAGGAGGAGGAGGAGGAGGAGGAGGAGGAGGAGGAGGAGGAGGAGGAGGAGGAGGAGGATGGAGGCCTCCGCACAGCGTGCTTCAGGCAGAGCCTCGCCTCCGACGGGTCCGCACGCTGACAGCGCGTCCTCGGCGGAAAAGCCGCGTCGGGAGGCCGGCGCTGAGCAGCGCGAGGGCGGCGCCGCAGGCGGAGGCCGGCGGGAGGTCGGCGGAAGCTTGCGGAAGCGAGCAGCTTGCTGGATGCGGAGCTTCTGGAGCGGGCCATCGGAGGGCACCAACTAGACACCAACACCGATCCTGGCCCAGGATCACCCTGGGCCCATGATCGGTGCATATGCCTTCCTGCCCAAGGCAGGAGGGCGTGTACACCGAACCTGGGCCCAGGGTGATCCTGGGCCAGGATCGGTGTTGGTGTATAGTTGGTGCCTTCCTAGGCCAGGTCACGACGTGCTCGTTTTTGAGCCGGAAGTGCAAGTCTCAGCGGAGGCGTACTCCACCTTGCAGGTGGCAGCGAGCGGAGGCGAATGAACGTCCCAGGCGCACGCGTAAACCATGACTCTCACCCCCCTCTCCTGCGCAATGGCACAGACTGAAAACTTTTCTTTTCTCCCCCGAAGATGATCAAAAAGTGACCCGACCCCTCCGCATGCTTTGTTACACCGGATTTGCAAGAGTCGTTTTTTTCAAGCTTTTTTTTTTTTTGCAACCCGAGTGTTTTCGGTGTTTCAAAATGGCGCTCCCGCTGCAGCGTGGGCCCCATTTTCGTATCGGCGCTCTGCTACAGTCATTCAGACTGGCGCTCTCGCCCCAGCGCGGGCCACTTTTCGGGATCTGAGCCTAGCTTCACTGTGGTCCCCCCTCATGCCCCCTCCTCCGCCTTCCCCTGGTCCTCCTGTTGGGGGGCCCAAAAATATACACCACCACCACCACCTCCCTGCCCACCTCCCTCTCGCTGGAAATAGGAGAGAGAGAGAGAGAGAGAGAGAGAGAGAAGGAATCGACGTGGTGGTGGTGTATATTCTTTGGGCCCCCACCTGTTCCGCTCCTTCCACTCCGGTTCCTGCTGCTGCTGCTGTTCGTCCCGGCCCAGCGCGTGCCGTTCTTCTGACTCCGAGTCTTTCTTCATCGCTGCCCCCCCCCCCCCCCCCTCAGTCCACCTCCGCCTTCCTCTGGTCCTCCTCTTCTTCCTGATCCTTCCGCTGCAGTTCCCGCTGCTGCTGTTCGTCCTCTTCCTTTTCCCCTGCCCCGCCCGCAGTCGTCCAGAATTGCGTTTCCTATAGTTCAAAAATTATGGGAAACGCATTTCCGGCCCATGGAGTAGAGTTTTTCAAGGGAAAATGCGTTTCCCATAATTCGCAGGGCTTCCCGCTCATCCTCCTGCTCAACCGTCACCTCCTCCTCCTCCTGTGCACGCAGCTCCCCTGTGCTGTCCGATGGCGCATGCCTCGAAGTGGTCTTTCCGCGGGGTAGTCGCAGGGCGGCTATGACATGTGTCCGTGGATAATTAGAAATTGGCGTTAAGTCGGGCCTTTCCTTTTAAAGGAGGAATATTCCCAGATAGTCGAAAAATAATTTGGGGACGATTTTTTGGGTATTCTTTGAACATGTTGGGGTATGTTTTGATTATTCTTTAATTTTTCGACCAAAATCCGCCTGTAGGGGGACATGCCCGACCTAAACTTAGCGCCACGGGACGGGATGGGGCGGTGGGAAAGGACATCAGATGAGGCGCGAGCGTACCAAGCTGGGCCCGAGCCTCTCTGAATCCCCCCTCTTTTCCCCTATTCGCCCGTCCTCGTCCCTCCTCCCAACCCCCGCCCAACACTCCCTTGGAGTAGCGCGCCGCCAAGCTAGCGCCAAGGGGCGCCGTGCTTTTTTTTGTTCGACGCGAAGATGATGGTGGCGTCCGTGACAAGGGCAAGGGGAAAGGCACAAGCAAGGTCACCATATCCCCATCAGCAGACCTACCTCCTGGATCTCCAGCGGCTCCTTTACTTCGACAACTTTGACAAGACGATCTTCAAGCGCCTCAAGTCCTGGTTCCCGAGCGTTGGCCCCAAATGCAGCGCGAGCCAGGGCGGGCTACTTCCCGCGCGAGATCGGGGTGAAGACCGTGGCGCTGATCTTCCGCATGCCCAGGGATCTGTCGAGTT
>CAUYUJ010015782.1:513909-521409 GCA_963575745.1 Prorocentrum cordatum | reverse complement strand
GATACGAAGAATACGCGTTTTATGAATAAGAAGAGTAATCTGAACAACAGCAGCAAGCAACAATACTACTACTATTGATAATAATAAGACTAATCATGCGAATAATGCTAGCGCGACAACAACTAATCGTAATCGTTTGATTAATCACAGTAAGAAGGAAACGAACACGAATAACAACACTCGTCATACTAATAGTAACACTCTTCTATATACGACCAGTACTGGTAACACTCAAATTACAAATATACTAGTCGTAACAATAATGCTACGCATCATAGTACTATTCGTAAGACGAATCGTTATAATGATGAGGATAAGAAGCAGCAGAAGAGGGGGAGGAGGAGGAGGAGGAGGAGGAGGAGGAGGAGGAGGAAGAAGAGAAGGATATGCCCTTCATGCTCGCAGTCCCTCTAACCCACGGACTCCCGGTCTCCGCCCGATGTCAAGTTCCCGGGGGATTCCACTTGTGTTTTCCCGCTCCAGGGCGGGGCAGAGAAGAAGGAGCACGAGGGGCGAGGACGACGTGCCCCTGGGTGCCCGCTGCCTCCAGCGGCTGGCCTGCGCACCTGGCTTTCCCTGCGCGGAGCCCGAGGCCAGACGTACTGGTGACTCGCCGTGGCCCCGACATGGCCGCGCTTCGCGATCTGGGCCCCCGCTCTCTTTCTCCTGGGGCGGGGGGGGGGGCGGCGCGAGAACGCGAAGATGTGCGCGCATCGCGCACTGCGCAGCGACAGGCTGGAGGCTGGGCGACTTCGTCCATAGCTGCCCTGATACGCCCGCGTTGAGATGCAGTACCTGCCGTGGTTACCGCGCCCATGTTGGACACGCTGCGTGCTGGCTTGGCATGTGTTGGCCCACGTATCGGCAAACGCATCGTGCCAGACCTACGGTTTCAATATACTTGTTGAGCTCCGTGTGTTTTCACCACCCTCAGGCGTTCACCAAGAATCTCGTGGTATTCTGTCCTTCTCCCTCCCTGCTCCTCCCTTGCGCCCCTGCTTCCGCCTCTGGCTTGATGGATTCTGGGGAGGTTTTCTATCAGCCACGTCGCCGCACGTGCTTGGCCTTGTGTGCACTGCGCGCCTGTCTTGCTGGAGTCAGCGTGTGAGGCCTCATATCATAAGTGGCCGTTGGAAACACATAGGGATTGATGCGCACACAGCGCTATTGTTTGTTCTCGGTTCCTCCTGGTTTCTGGTGTCTGGCTTTGGGGGTGTCCAGCGTCGGGTGACTCCGAAGCGCGTGAGTTTCAGCACGCAACACGTGACAACAGGACGGCAGGAGACGGCTCGCGACACAGGGCTGAGCAGGTCTCCACAGCCTGGCACGGCCTGCTCAGTCCGCTCGAATGTCACTGTCGTTGCTGCCGCGAGACCCCCACTTTCGGGCATAGTCGTGCTGCCGCTCGAAACTGAAATAGGGGTCCATGGGGTTGTAGAACCCCAGAGCTTCTAGGGGGGCCTCCCAATTTTGACCTCCAGTGCTAGCTTTCTGGGCGGCCCCAGTCCACGGGCAGCTTCCTAGGAGCTTCCGAACCCCCCGACGGGTAATCTTCGAGAGCAATCGTCACGAACTCCTTCCTTGGTCCACGACCAAGGGCTCTAGAGTGCCCTCCCAGGTGGCTGCATCTGCCCCCTTCAGAACCTTCTCTGACCCTGATTCCCGAACAAGGCAGATGCTCTGTGAGAAAGGACGTGGGCTTTTCATGTTTGCAATCACACGTACACTTAGCAAGGTACACGGCCTCCGCACCAGTGAGACTCATGATGCATGTTACTTCTTCCAGAGGCCATGACGATGGCGCCTGCGGTCGCCAAACAGGGGTAGCTGGGTTTTCAATGATGGCTGGGATGTCGTGAGCGGCGCAAGCAATCTGGAATCTGCACATCTTGCGAAGCTACACATTACCGAGGTCCTCTTGCCTTCTTTCCTTGTCCTTGAGGCTTCTCAAACCCAGGAGAGCTCCTTTTATCTAAGAGGCCTGGGTCCACGTCCTCCTTCGAGGACATTGTAGCAGCACTCCACTTTTCACACCGGGGCCCACCAAGCACGCCGACAACCTTGAGCGCCCGCACCATGTCCAGCCAGTGATGGATGGTCGTCGCCGCACTGAGGTCCCAACGACAGGGGCATTTGCCACGTCCTAGCTAAGCGTCTAAGCCGGTGTGTCTATCCCTTCACGGTCTTGAGAGAATTCGACCCAATCCTGCACATCCGTGTACCTCCTCCCGAATGCAAGGTGAACAAGTAAGATAATCTATAGAGCTTACCTCGCCTGGTATCCCCACCAGTTCCACAGGGTTTGGGAGTATCGGTTCTGCCTCTTCTCCTGAGTGGCTGCCCGGTCGCTCGCTTCGCTTGCCTTTTTCTTCCTGCTGCCTAGTCGCGGCCGGACTAGTGTTTGGACGGCTTTCGACCGGCCTCGCGAGCCTGTTGACCAAAAAGTATCCGCACCAGCGTATCGAATCTGGCTCTCCTTCTGAGTGGCTGCCCGCTCGCTCGCTTCGCTTGCCTTTCTTCTCCTGCTGCCTAGTCGCGGCCCGACTAGTGTTCGGACGGCTTTCGACCCGCCTCGCGAGTCTGTTGACCAAAAAGTATCCCCACCAACCGGCGGCCGTTAGTTCGCGCGCTTAGGTAATTAGGTTTGGTTCGTAGCCCGGGCTGACTTCGGACACCGCCTGCGCTTCCGCTTGCGGCCGCGACGGAACAACAAATCCCACCAGCCCATCCAGAAACATATCGCCAGGCGAGTTGCCGTAATCAGGCCAGTGCAGAATCATGCAGTGTCACAGCCGCCTTGGGAGCGTTTTCTGGGAGGTCTCTTGGAGCCAGCTTGGAGCTCTCTGAGGATCCGCGCGGAGCCTCTTGGGGCACTTTCTTGGGGCCCACTTGGGGCTCTTTGGGGGGGGTTGGGAGGCCTCTTGGGACAGTCTTGCGCCCCGTGGCTCGAAAAGAGGGGTTCGGGAACTCCAAAATGATGTCTTGAAGCCTTCTTGGGGCGCTCTTGGGGCGCTCTTGGGCGCTCCTGGGGCACTCGTGCGAGCGTTTTGGATCGATCTTTCTCCAGCTCGTGGCCCTCTTGGACCGCCGTCCAGAGGGCCTCTTGGGGCCCTCTTGGCCTGTCTTGGTGCCTTCTGTCCCCCGTGACGCGTTCCAGCGGTCCCCAGGAGATGCACCCCGCCCCCCCTCCAAATCGACCGGACCGGGCTTCCGGGGGAGGGGTTTGGGGAAGGGGAAGCATCTCACACGCCGGTGAACCCCAAGAGGTGACGGACACACGGGCACCTCTTCGCGCGCCTGAGCGAAGGCTTTCTTCGCCCCGCGATAGACCAGCTTGCGAGGGTTAAGCTTAGCGCCGCCTGAGGCTCTGACGTTCTTTACAAGCTGATACTCGAGCTGGGCAGCAACAGGGATCTGATCATCTCTCTGCCTTTGCGCACCAAAGCTGTAGTCCATGGCGACCTGCGTGCGGTGATCCAGCCAGCTCTGTCCCAAGCTGATACAATCGAGTTTATGCAGGGTTCCATTGTGGGAGGCCCAAAGATGCCCCTCTTTGTAATTCATTTTGGTATCAGCTACACCGTGTTCAATGCGACGCAAGAGCCCTCTGAACTCCGTACCATTAGTATACTCACACCGATTAAGGCCATGCCGTCTTTAACACTCCCAAGCCTAGCGCTAGCACCTGCGAGGATTATGGATCACCTCCACTTCGGCAGCAACTCCCTAGCCTGCTCCCACCGCTTCTCTCGCACCTCAGGCAGGCTTGCTGTGTGGGGCGTGCAGAACTGCGATATTCTCATCTCAGAGTTTGGATTGCACAGCGACAGTGAGAACTCGGGGTCAGAATGCAAGACGCGAACATCTTGCTGCTTGATGCAATGCTCAGCCTCTCCCACTCTGGCCTACTGCACTGGACGGTAGACACAACATGCACCCGAGACTTCCCTGTTCGGTGGCGGACCAGAAAGTTGTCCGCGACCTTGCGTCGATCAGGCGTGCGGCTGTCTTGCATTATTGAGAAGGCCAGCGGCTATCTCTAAAGTGCCCCTGCTGATGCGCAGCTCTAGCAACCGATTCCTTCCGACTTTGAGCGGCCTCCTTACCAACAACTTCTTCCTCATCCTTGCGCATCATCGCAATGATGGTGGCCACCTTACATCCAACCAGGGCCTCGACCTGCTTACCTTGATCTGGATCTTTTACTGGGCGCCGCAAATAGATGGCAACTGCCTGCTGAACTCGAAAGCCCCCCGACAATAGTCGTGTGTGTAAGTGAACCTCGCTGTCAGGCTTCGACACAGCCCCCTCCCAGATACATTCCCTCCTAACCTGATACTCGAGACATTTGACTATGTCGCTTGGCGGGCTGCGGGGGGGTGCTTCGACATGCGCTTGGCAATGCTGTCAGCACTCTCGTTCCAATGGTATCCTTTGTCAGCGCGCACGTGTTTGCACACGATCCCCCATTTCCTGCAGAACTCATCATACATGAGGTTCAGCACCGTAACACAAGGCCGGTTTTCGTTCGCTGTGTATTTTCTTGGCATGAACTTGAGAGCAGTCTTAGTATCAACCTCGATGGTCACCTGACATCTTTTAGGCAGCTTTCTCGCAATAATCATGGCCCATCATGGTCCGCACAAGCCCAGCCCTCCTCTTCCTGCTCCTCCCCCTCCTCCTCCACTCCTTCCTCAGTGGCTGTCACTTTCGACTCTGAAGATGCCAACCCTGGGACGCAGCCGAGGGGACAGCAGAGGGCAATAGTATATGTGTTGGCTTTGCACGATCGTCCCCTCCCTCTTGCCCCTCCTCCTTCTCCACCCCAAACAAGTTGTTGAGCTCCGTGTCAACACACTGCGGGTTCCGCGTTGCGCGTTGATGTAGCTGAGCTTGGTAGAGGTGGTGCGATGCAGATAAACTCGGCGTCATTCGCGCCTCTTGTGGCGAGCCCTGCGAGCGCCTCGCCCGCCGCAAGCCCACCCCAGAAGGTGGCACGTGCGGCAGCCCGTAAGGGTGGTACAGCGGCTGAGGACCGACGTTCCTGGACCATTGGCGTCGTCGGCAGCGCCCTTCCCGATGGTCGGTCGTCTTCCCCTCCTTATCCCCCTGCATCACCCATCACCCCTCCCTCCTCCCCCCTCGTTTCCAACGGCCCCGCTTGTCCACCATGGGGTAAGAGGCGCGTGCAAGCTCGCCCGCCGCAGGACGCGACCAGAGCCTCAGAGAGTTGTTGCCAGAAGACCACTTCCTCGTCCTCCCGCCCTCTTCTACTTTGACCTAGGATGCCGCGGCGTCAATTTTCCAGAGTCGTTTGCGCACGCTGCACGCATGACAGGCGGAGGGGACGGGGGAGGTGGGGAGGGATAACCTCCAGTGTGTGCACCATGGTGCCTCGCTCCGCTTGCAGCATGCTCCAGTCGCGCGCGCTTCCTTCCCTGTATCAGCGCCGTGCTTCCCAGCACTAGACGCCGAGCAGGAGGGGCGTCGGTGCGCCCGTGTTACTTCACATGTCGGCTTCGCCATCCAATCGAGGAGCGATAATAAAATCATCAGCGGAACTACCATTGGTGGCGAGATGGTCCCCGCGCTGGTTGAAGGTATCTCGAGCGGATCCCCGAAACACGTAGCCACACCACACGACAACGCCGAGCCCCCTCTTCTCCTTGAGATGGTAGTGTTGGTGCGGATCTTCCTTGCCCCACGGGACACAATGACACTGCGTTGGCGTTCTGGTTGCAGACTCAGCCGTTTGCAACGGTTTGCGAATATCGTTTTAGTGTAGTGTCCGCTAAGCATGGAGAAGGAGCAGAAGGAGGACGAGGAGGAGGAGGAGGAGGAGGAGTAGGAGGAGCAGCAGGATGAGCAGGGGGAACATGATGCGGAACAGCAAGAGAAGGAGCAAGAGGATGTGATGGATGAAGGGGGAGCAGGCGGAGGCGGAGGAGGAGGAGGAGGAGGAGGAGGAGGACCAGTGTAAATTTAAGCGTCATTAAGGATGTTGTAATAAACTGTCCCTCCAAGCTCCCTTCTGCATAGGCCCCTACAAGGGTTCATTTCCACTGACGGAACTGCCTCGTTGGAAGGCAACCGTTCGAAGACCCTGATGCATGCCAGAATACCGGTCTCGGGATTCCAACGCCACGGATCAGCTTGACTGTTGCGTCTTGACGATCCTGAATCGTGCCAGAACGCCGCTCTTGGGACTTCAACACCACGAATCAACGTAACTACTGCGCCGTCATAATCCGGAATCCTTCCACAACGCCATTTTTGGTACGCTGATCATGGGAACCCGTGAAACTCCTGCAGATTTAAAAAATGAATGTGCGCGGTGCTGAGGCGAGAGCCACATTTCGAAAAGGAAGCGCCCTCACTACGTGAAACTCTTCCAAATGTTTGAAACGAATGTGCGCTGTTATCATGCGAGAGCCACATTTTGAAAAGGAGCCGCCCTCAATCCGTGAAGCGCTTGCGTCTAACGAACGTGCGCTGTGATAAGGCGAGAGCCACATTTTGAACACTGGTCGCCTTCAACCCGTGAATCTTCTACAGTTTTTAAAACAAATGCGCGCGGCGCTAAGGCGAGAGCCACATTATGAAACCGACCCGCCCTCCATCTGTGAACCTGTTGTCAGTTTGTAAGCCTGAGGGTCATAAAGGGGTGACGCAGTGTCAGGCGAAACCCGCGGACCGCCCTAAAAATTGGCTTCGGGGTGCGACAGGGAGAAATTATTTACAAGGAGAAGGAATGGAGGAGGAGGAGGAGGGGAAAGAGGAGGAGGAGGAGGAGGAGGACGAGGAAACGGAGGAGGAGGAGGAGGAGGAGGAGGAGGAGGAGGAGGAAGAGGAGACGTGACAGCAGCAAACTGACGCAGAGTAGAGCGCGCCATGCGGGAGGAGGAGGAGAAGGAGGAAAGGGATGCGAGGGAGGGGGGAGGAGGAGGAGGAGGACGAGGAGGAGGAGGAGGAGGAGGAGGACCAGTGTAAACCCAAGGCTCATCAACGATGTTGAAATACACCCTCCCTCCAAGATCCCTCTTCACAGGCCCCTGCAATTACCCCGTTGGGGGGCAACCGCGTGAACATCTTGAAGCGTGCCAGAATTCTCAGGATTGGAGAGGCCTGACGGCCAGTGCCGCCGACCTTGATCGAAAGGGCTAGGAGTGAGGGGAGGAAGCGGAGGAGGAGGAGGAGGAGGAGGAGGAGGAGGAGGAGGAGGAGGAGGAAGTGCATCCTTTGTGTGCCCGCTCGAAGAAAGTGCGCCCCGGGAGTGTGATATTCTGACTTGGGACGTGCTCCCGGAAGAGGAAGAAGTGCATCTCGGGCGTGCCCGCTCGAGGAAAATGCGCCCTAGGGGGGTGGTATTTTGACTCGGGGCCCGCTCCCGGGACGCCTCTGCGGGAGGAGGAGGAGGAGAGGAGGAGGAGGAGGAGGAGGAGGAGAAGGAGGAGAGGAGCAGGAGGAGGAGGAGGAGGAAAAGGAGGAGGAGGAGGACCA
>CAUYUJ010015782.1:481409-508909 GCA_963575745.1 Prorocentrum cordatum | reverse complement strand
AGGAGGAGGAGGAGGAGGAGGGGGGGAAAAAGAGGATCAGCAGGAGGAGGAGAGGCGGAGGAGGAGGAGGAGGAGGAGGAGGAGAGAGTAGGAGTAGGAGGAGGAGGAGGAGGAGGAGGAGGAGGAGGAGGAGGAGGAGGAGGAGAGGAGAGGAGAAGGAGGAGAAGGAGAAGGAGGAAGAGGAGGAGGAGGAGGAGGAGGAGGAGGAGGAGGAGGAGGAGGAGGAGGAGGAGGAGGAGGAGGAGGGGGGAGGAGGAGGAGGAGGGG
Source organism: Prorocentrum cordatum (assembly GCA_963575745.1). Taxonomy (NCBI): domain Eukaryota; class Dinophyceae; order Prorocentrales; family Prorocentraceae; genus Prorocentrum; species Prorocentrum cordatum. Next base: position 508,642 of record CAUYUJ010015782.1, on the reverse strand, counting down.
GGAGGAGGAGGAGGAGGAGGATTCGGAGGAGGAGGAGGGAGGAGGAGGAGGAGGAGGAGGAGGAGGAGGAGGAGGAGGAGGAGGAGGAGGACGAGGAGGAAGAGGAGGACAAGGAGGAGGAGGATTTGGAGGAGGAGGAGGAGGAGGAGGAGGAGGAGAAGGCGGATTAGGAGGAGGAAGAGGAGGGGGCGGAGGAGGAGGAGGACGAGGAGGAGGAGGGGAGGAGGAAGAGGAAGAGCAGGAGAAGGAGGAGGGGAGGAGGAGGAGGGAGAAGAGGAGGAGCGATTCCGCAGGCCGACAGGAGCCAAGCGGAGGAGCATCAACAGGGTTAGTTTGGAGTAATAAGGAATCAATGATGGAGTAAGAATAGAGCACGACCGCAGCAACAATGGCGTACTACTGGGGTACGTGTAACGTTGAAGCAAACGTGGAGCAGCACTGGGGCAACAACTGAATGCACATGGATACATACCTGCGTGACGGTTGAGTAAGAAAAGACCCTGAACGAAGCAGTAATGGCGCAATATTGGGCAAGGATGGAGCAAGACTGGACCAATAATGGGATAATGCTGGAGCACGAATGGAGCAGCGCTTGAGCAGCAATGGAGCAATATTCGCATAGTGTGGGGTATGACGGGAGTAGTAATGGAGCATGAACGAAGCAATGATTGAGCAACCATGGAGCAAACGTGGAACACACTGGGACAACTCTGGAATACCAATGAGTACATAACGGCGTGATAGCTGAGTAAGAACCAAGCATGGACGAAGCAGCGTTGGAGTAGTAAAGGAATAAGAATGGAGCAAGACTGGAGCAATCATGGGATACTAATGGGGCAGGAATGGAGCAATACTTGAGCAGTCATGGAGCAATAGTCGCAACTAGAAGGGAGTTAAGACTTGACTGATACCGGAGCACGGGCGAAGCAAGATTCGATCAACAATGAATCAATAATGGAGCAACTATGAAGCAATAGTGGAATACTAATGGGGCAAGAATGGAGCAATAGTTGATTACGAACGGAGTATGCAGGAGCATCGAAGCAAAACTGAAGCAATAGCAGAAGAAGAAGGGAGCGATAGTGGCGCAACAAGGGAGTAACATTGGAGCAATCGTGGATCAGCCATGGAGCAGCAGTGGAGCAATCTTCGAGCACTAACGGCGTAAGAACGGACTAATGATGAAGCATGAGCGAAGCAAGATTGGAGCAATAATGGAGCAATGATGGAGCCATAATGGAGCAATGCTGGAGCAAGAAGGGAGCAATAATGGAGCCATGCTGCTGTAATGTAATACTGGAGCAAGAACGGGGCACCAATCCTCGGCAGGCCCCATCGGGAGAGCACTCCAGGAGGCGCGAAGGGGCTCCCGGGAACGTTCCCGAGACGCTTCGGCCGGCGGGAGGAAACGAGGAGAGTTTCGCAGGAGCTGCTCGACGCGTCCTGCGAAATGATCTTCCTGGTTTCCTTCCTCCCCCCCTCTCCCCCCCCAAAAAAAATCTTCCTCGTTTCCTTCCCCCCGCCCCAGTTCCTCTCCTCCCTTTCCTCCCCCATCCTTTCGTCCCCCCTTTCCCTTCCTTTTGGGCTCGCTTCGCGGGGTGCGCGTTCAGATCCTTGCGCCCGTGCCCCTCTCTTCCAGCTGGGCTCGTTGCGGCGGGGCGCTGGGACAGGATGGATTTTGGCAAGACGGGGGTAGTCGCCGAGTAATGTAACACGGTAAGAATGGAGGAATAATCCAATTCGAATTTCGCAAAATTGGAACACAACATGGGTAATGTTTGAGAAAAATGGAACAGGAATGGAACAGCGTTGGAGTAGACATGGACTGGTAATGGAGAGCTAAGGGGAGGAGGCGGCGAGGGCCACAAATATTGGATGAGAGGAGGAGGAGGAGGAGGCAACACATGTATTCAGAAGCTTTATCGTCCGACAGAACCTGGAAGGACAGGGAAAGGGGAGAGGAGGAGGGAGAGGGAGGTAGACGGATTGAGATGGAAGGTGGGGATCACGCGGTTTGCCGAGAGAGTATTGCTAGTTTGATGCGCGCGGGACAAGTGGTAATTGACCCTGCCTTCCAGGCATGCCCAACCTCCAGCGACGGCACTGCTCATTGAAGGTGAGATACAGGATGGAGGAGGATGAGGAGGAGAAGGAGGAGGAGGAGGAGGAGGAGGAGGACGCAAGCGAAACTTGTGCCAACTCCGATTGCTGCCGCCCGCTGCGCCCGCACTGCGCTCCAATGAGACGTCCATCGAGCTTTCTGAACAGTGCAGCGCGAAGGCAGTCGCCAAGCGCTGCCGCCTTTGCGCGCGATTGCGCGTCCTTTAAGGTGGACGGCGCATCAGGCCGAAGGCCCTTGGGAACTTATGAGGGAACGAATCATAACTTGGACCGGTCGTTCGGCGACTCGAGGCCCTCTTGGATTGTCTTGGGGGCCCACTGGGGCCCTCTTGGGCCCCAACAAAGTAACACGAGAAGACGTGCCGGGTCCTGGGAGGCACGCTGGGAAACTTGGGAGATTCAGGACTTGGGAATCCGGGCCCCTTAGGTACTCAGTCCTGAGGACAGGGCTACACTGGACCCGATGGCACTTTAACTTGTGCCTCGCGGCACGGTGGCGGATAATTGAGAGCCGTTCAGGCTCCGCACCCGTGGCTCGCGGAGGCCAGCCCGCTCTGCGGCGCTCGACTAGACCCCGTGCTGCGTCGAGCAGGACCTCTCCCCCGCCGGCCCCAGGAATCCTGGCCCCCGTTCCAGCTGAACGACATAGTGTCCAAGGTCGTCAGGACGCCGCCGCCCCGCGCACGCATCCCGAGTCATCCGTTTCGCGTTTCTTTCGCGTGTCTCTTCTTCCCTCCTCCATCCGTCTTCCTTACGAGTAACTCTTACTTGTCGCATCCCCAAACGTGTCGGTGCGGCGGAGTGAGCGTTTCGCCTGGGACTTTCCCATCAGGTATGATCTTTAGGTTTGAAGTCTACAACACGGTCACAGGCTGAGGGCGGGTGGTTTTCAAAATGTGGCTCTCGCTTTAGCGCCGTGCACATTCGTTTCAAAGTTTTCAGCAGCTTCACGCATGGAGGGCGGGTGGTTTTAAGAGTGTGGCTCTCGCATTCGCGCCGCGCGCATTCGTGTTCACAGTTTGCAGCCGCTTTACGGATGGAGGTTCAGTTCTTTTCAAATCGTGGCTCTCGCTTTAACCCGCTCATGCATGGTGAGCGCGTGGTTTCAAATTATGGCTCTCGCTTCAGCGCCGCGCACATTCCTTTCAAAAGTGAGCAGCAGTTTCACGGACGGCGGGTGGGTCGTCTTCATTTCGTGACAAGTTGCGGAAGTTTCACGGATGGAGAGCGCGCGGTTTCAAAACATGGCTCTCGCTTCAGCGCCGCGCACAGTCCTTTCAAGAGTGAGCAGCAGTTTCACGGACGGAGGGCGGGTCGTTTTCCCATTTTGTGGGTCTCGCGGTAGCGCCGCGCGCATCTCAGGTTTATAACGGTTTTCAGGGTTCGAGTGGTGCGCACAGCGGGTAAGGCGTCATAGCACAAGTGCGGATTGCTGGTGGGCAGTCGTCCTGTTGACTCGCGGTGTTGAAGTCCCCAGAGCTGTGTGAATGGCATGGTCTAGGAGTGTCAGTACGCAGCAGCCACGTTGATCCGCGGCGTTGGAGTCCAGGTAACGGTGGTTGGGCATGACTGCGGGTCGTCTTCTACTTGGCCACTTCCCGCAGTGGGAATGAATGTTTGTTGGGACCTATGCCTATGAAGACGGAACTTGGAGGGAGGTTTTATTGCAACATGGAGGGAAGTTGTATTGCAGCATCGTTGATGCGTCTTGGATTTGCACTGGTTCTCCTCCTCCTCCGCCTCCTTCTATGCCCTTGGAAGGCTCGTCCTCCTCTTCCGCCTCGTCCTCCTTCTCCTCCTGCTCCTCCTCCTCCTCCTCGTTCTCCCCCTCCTCCCTCTCTCTCTCCCTCCTTCCTCTGTCCGTCTCTCTGGTGCATCCAAGTGGGCCACGTTCTGGCCGACGCCCTGGGCAAAGGACAGGCACGGCTTCGCCTGAACGGTGGTCGGCAGTAGTGCTGATGCACCTTGCGCGTGCCCGTTCCCCGGCGGCTGGGTCTCGCACTTGCGAAACAATTTCATGGGTTTTCGGAAAACCGCCGATTCCTCATCGCCGACTCGCCAACTGACGGGGCGCACATGCGCCGGCGCAACTTGCGCACGCAATCTCTCCGAACTACTGCGCCTCACCATGACCCTCCCTGCTGCAGACAATCGAGGAGGAGGGCGACGCGACGGCAAGGGAGACGACGACGACGACGAAGACGACGACGACGGCAGCGGCGGCGGTGGCGGCAACGGCGGCAGCCGCGACGGCGACGGCGACGCCGACGTCGACGTTGACGCCGACGCCGACGCCGACGCCGACGCAAACGCTGACGCCGACGCCGCCGCCGCCGACGACGACGACGACGACGACCACGACCACGACGACGACGACGACGACGACGACCACGTCGACGACGACGACGACCACGACCACGACGACGACCCGGGCGACAACGACGACGACGACGACGGCGGCGACGACGACGGCGCCGCCCACCACAACGACGTCGACGCGACGATGGCGACGACGACGACAACGACGTCGACGACGACGACGGGCACGACGGTGACGACGACGACGACGACGACGACGACGACGACGACGACGGCGGCGGCGACGACGACGACGACGACGACGACGACCACGGGCAATGCCGGCCGCAACGACGACGACAGCCGCCAGGAAGCGCGCGCGCAATGTTTCCCCAGGGAAACACTGGACGAGTTGGCCCGCGCTCTTGCGCTCTAGCCTGGGCGGCTCCGCCTTGGGCTCTTCGAGCCGCTGGAGCTCTACGCAAGAAGACGGCGGCGGCTGGTGCCAGCAGCAGCAGCAGCAGCAGCAGCAGCAGCAGCAGCAGCAGCAGCAGCAGCAGCTGGCGGGAGGGCAGCGGCTGTGCCCGCGGGGGCGCATTCAAGAGGCATCACCCCGCGCGAGCGCCGGCGGCCCACCCAGCGCGTCGGGCGGCGGAGGGAGCGCGGCAGCAGCGCCGTTGCGGGCCTGGCGCCAGCTGGGGTTGGCCTCCCACGGCACGGTCCAGGCGACCGTGGCGGGCTGGAGATGCTCACGCATCAGGGGTGGCGGGCCCGAGGTGGTCAGCTTTCCTTGCCAGAGCCAAGAGCTGACCCCTCCTCCGCCTGTGAGGGGGCGGATAGGCGTGCCAGTCCGCACCCCGCTCGTCCAGTGGAGCCACGTGGCGTGGCGCCCGTCGGGGAAGGGTGGGGACCCGACGGGGTGGGCCCTGCCGTCGGCGCGAGCAGCCCCGCTGGAAGCGCGCGCTGCCGCCTCCCCTGGGGCCAAGAGCGGGGCTGGCCGAGGCGCGCCGGGAGCGTCGCGAGGTGCCCTCAGGCCGCGGCGCCAGCGGCGAGGCCGGAGACCGACGCGGGGCGGGCGCGGCAGGCGGAGGCGCCTCCGGCGGCTCCCGCGGCGGGGCCGAGGGCGGAGGCCGACCGTGCAGGGGCGGCGGGGCAGCCAGCGAGCGGCGCCAAGTCAGGAGGGGAAAAAACACACAGACACAATTAATCGGCGATTCCAAGAAAATATGGGAAAATATGGGAAGTGGGGGGGAAGACAAAAACCCGGAAAATATGGGAAAATATGGGGGGTATTTTTATTTGTGTGTATTTATTTGTGTGTCCCAGTTCCCCTTCACCAAGGCGGGGAAGGGGTAGGCGAGGCTGCTGGCGCCGCCGGCACGGCGGGCACAGGTAGGACCCACACGAGGCCGAGCCTGGCACGCGGCGACAGGCCCGCCGGCTCCGTAGAGCCGTTCCAGCCGCAGGTCGACTGCACGCGCGTAGGAGTGGCCCTTCCCCGGAGCGACCTCTGGTGAGGGCCTATTCGGGTCCCCCGATCGCCGAGCGCGATGCGATAGAAGCGTCTTGCGCGCTCGTGTCTGGTCCCCCCGCGGCCCCCCAAAAAGGCGCGCACCAAAGGTCACTTTTACCCAGGGCCACTCTTACCCAGGGTCACTTCGACCTGGTGGGCCCTGTTCCTGGGGCTTCGGCAGGGGGGGGGCCACTTTCAACACAAGAGGCCACCACGGGGGAATGCCTCCCCAAAGGGGGCCCGGCCGTTCCTCAGGAAGTGATGGTTTGCTTTGGAACAACAAGGGCGCCGTTCCTTATGCAGCGTTCCTTTTGGCAGTGCGAGACCTCTAGCCGGACAGGGGCCCCACTGGCCCCACAAGGGGGGCCAAAGTCCCACCGCCGCCGCCGCCGCCGCACGGCATCGGCCCCCGAGGGCCGGCAGCCCCCCCCCCCTTCCGAAGGCTGGCGTGAGGTCCTCTTCCTGGAGCCAAAGCGGCTACGGCCCTGAGCCGAAACGCCTACAGGTCCATGACCCTGGCCCGCTCCTCCTCCTCCTCCTCCTCCTCCTCCTCCTCCGACCCTGGCCCGCTCCTTCTTCTCCTCCTCCTTCTCCTCATCTTCTTCGCTCCTTGATGCCCCCAGCACTGGCAGCACTCTTCCTGTTGGTATTTGCTAGCTGCTATGGCGAGGGCCGAGTGCAGAGAGCGCCCGGTCTTTGGCCCGTCTCTCTCGCAAGCTCTGTTGATCGCCTATCTTCGCTTACAATCATGCCCCCTCTCCTCAGCTTCCCTTTCCTCCCGTCGAAGGATGTGCTCCCACAGCTGACGTGCTCAATCATGATCTGCCAGCGTTAGGTGCTATCAGTGCCCTCCCGCCAGCCCTATCGCACCCAATTTCTCCATGTGCCCGGTCAGCTGCTCTCCTGCCTCCGCCAGGGGCCGAGGAGAAGTCGTCCGGTACGAGGAGAAGGCGTTGACAGAGTCTGGTCCGCAGAGCGGGCGAGGGGGGATACGGCTAGATGCCGAAAGGGGTCGGAAAGTGGATGGAGGAAGGGATCGGGCGGGGCTAGGACAGGGATAGCTCGTGCCCACGCGCTCTGAGGAGGCGGCGCCCGACACGTCTTGCAGGACCGCCGGATCTCTGGGATCCCCGATTCGTCCTGGTCCACCTGTGTCCCTGTCCTGGTTTCGTTTTGGATATGGTGTTCTCTCTGACTGGCACCGCGCGCGTCGTGGGCATGGGAAGCGGGGGTTCTGCTGCGGCCTGCGGCTCACGGTCGCTGTGCTGGCCGCTGCCAGCGACAACCCTTGCGGAGCTGGCTCGTGAGATCGTTGCGGAGAAGGGTCGGGGAGCGGATGGAGGAGGGGGAGGAGCATCCTCCCCTCCCTCCATCCGCTTCCCGACCCAGTCCTGCATCCGATTTTTCCTTTCGCGGAGCCTAAATCAGGTTACTGACTGCAGAGCGCTGACTGCTAACGATTCTAAGTCCAAGGCATCGGGCGCGAACGAAGAGACCCAATCTTGGATAAAAGTCCCAGCTACAATCACTGGCAGGTCCTTTGGCCTAGGCTCGATCTGGCCTTGGGCTTGATTTCGGTTCGATGCTCGTTCTGCCCCATTCGCGTGGTGCTCGGAGTGGCCTCTGGGGACATGCCAGGCATGTGATGCACGACTCTGTTCAGCTGAGGTCGGTGACCTTGCAGGGGCCCCTAAATGCTCCAGATGGTCACCGGCGGTTGGTCGCTGGATGACTGCGGGAAACGCTTTGTGTTCGTTGTCCCAGCACTGAACAGAAATGGCCCCTTCTAAGAGCCCACTGCGGCGGCAGGTAGTGTGAGGTGGGCAGTATTTGTCCCCCCAATCTGCTGCCGTTGTGTTGCACGGCGCGCGCATGCCATAGCCAGCAGGCCGAATCGGTGACTGATGCATCTTTAGCATCATGCCTCCTGCGCAGCCCCCCGGGCCGGGGGACGCGCGAGGGCCGCGGCGCGCGGCAGCTCCGTGGGCCACGAGGTTCAAGGCTCGCATCCTCGCCGCGTGCTTCCTGTGCAGGCCTTCCCTGCTGCCTTGATGGCAGTAGTGCTCACGGCGCCTCCTTCCGAGGGCGAGGTCGGCGACTCTGTCGCCCAGCTTGAGGCCGACCTGGCAGTACTTGTTCGAGGGCTGCTGGGTCCCGAAGATCGTCCAGGTCAAGGCGGCGAGCTTGGGGATGGTCTCCACGAAGCTGTCCGCCCGCACTGCAGACGATTTGCCAGGCGCTCGCGCGTTCGTCGCGGACCTCGGGCTCGACGCGTCCACGAGCATCCCGAACAGGGTCGATGCTGCTGCTGTGGTCAATGCTTGGAATCGGCCACGCGCGGATGGGGGCGGGGGGAGGGGGGAGGGCTTCTTAGAAGCACTCCTGTTTCTTAGAAGGCGCGGGCCTTATCCACAGATGTAAGGTCGACGCCTTCTAAGCAGCAGCCTCCCTCTAAGAAGCCCTCCCCCCTCCCTCCACCCCCTTGGGCGCACCGCCAATATGGTCAACGCTTGGAAGGCGTCCAAGATCCGGGTCGAGAAGCGACCCAAGTGGAGGCCGAGGCCCGTTCCGCCGATCTCCCCACGAGCCCCTCGGCAGTCGCAGCATCCCGGAGCTCGTGCGCGGCTGCTCGACGAGACACCGCGCGCTGGGGGACCGCGACATCCCGTCGACGCAGCGTGTGAACGCTCCGAGGCAGGACTTTGAACATGACCACCGCCTGGAGGATCGATTTTCGGGGGCCGCGGCAGGCGGTGGATATGGACACATTCGGGCCCCCGGGGGCCAAAATGTACCCACATCCACCGCCCGCTGGGGCACCAGAACGTCGGTTCCCAGGCGGTGGATATGGATACAGTTCCCGCCTCGCAAACACATTGCTCGAGCAGGCCGAGGAGGGCGAGCTGGTTGCCGAGAACCTATCCGTTGTTCCTTCGCGCGCGCAGACTTCGAGCGTCGAGGTATGGGACAGTCTTCGGAAACTGGAGCATACACAGTATCAGTGGAGGGCAGTTTCTCAATCCCGGGGACGACGTCGGGGTAGTGTGGTGTATATTTTTGCTCCCTGTTATCCCGGTGAAACCGCGAAAATGCATACACCAGGATCCCGTATACGCCAGGATCCGCTCTCCTGTGCGAACCTCCGTGCCGGGCAGGAAAGAGCGTCGGTGCATAGAGTGCGGCCCCTTGCGCGCCTCGAAGGAACGCCAGGCAGCGCCCAGCTGGATGACGAACGCCCCGTCGAACTAGCGCGACCAAGAACCCAACGGCACGCTCAGGGTCGCTCTGGGGGCGGGCCATCCGCACCGTGACCACGGACTCCGGAGACCTGATGTGGCGGGTGCCAGCTGACCTCGCGTGGTGGAGGAGGAGGAGGAGGAGGAGGAGGAGGAGGAAGACAAGGAGGAGGAGGAGGAGGAGGAGGAGGAGGAGCAGGAGGAGGAGGAGGGGGAGGAGGAGGAGGAGGAGGAGGAAAAGGAGGATGAGGATGAGGAGGGAGCTCGCCCGCCCCCTCTGTCCTCTTCCCGCTCTTGCACGCTGGCCAATGCGCTTCTCGGTGCCCCCGTTCAGTTCTATCGCTCGTTCAGCCAGCTCTGCCTCGCCACCGGCGGAAAAGCGCGGGAGCTTCAGCTGCTGAGGGTTCCGAACCCAAAGTCCCTGCGCGTTTACCGCGCGACAGAGATGGGCGTGCTCGTCGAATGGCTTCTGGGCGTTGACGTCTTCCGAGCCGAGGTGAAGGCACCCCGACGGCAGGCTCAGTCTCCGGCCTTCGCGGGCGATCCCTTGGGATTTCGAGCACCAGGTCCGGGAGTGGATTTTGCAGCGGGGTGGGCACTGGCAGTCGCACGCTGCTGCAGGTGCTGCGCGCGGCCCAGACGGACGCGGCGCTGTTGCAGAACCCCTTCTCCGACCCCTCGGGCGCGGCTGCGGCTGCTTGCCGCAGCGGTGGCCGCATCGACTGCTGGGGCGGCGGCCGCGGCGGCCCAGCGCTCCGCCGATCGTTCCCGCAACGCGACGCCCGGGCCCCCGCCTTGGGGCTCGTCGGCCTGGCCGCGCAGAGCTGCCCGCGCCGGGCCGGGGCCGCGGCCCGGCCGCAACGGGCCCGGCGGCCAAGGCGCGGGCAAGGGCGGTCGTGGCCGCGCCGCGCCCCGCAGGGCCGCCGAGGGTTGTGAGGCCGGCTGCGGCAACAGTGCAGCGGATGGCCGCCCCCCCCCCCCAGTGCTTAAAGTTCAATCGCCCCAGCGGCTGTCCTGGGGGCTGCGGAGTTGCGCGCGTTTGCTTCCTCTGCGGCGGCGCCCGCGGGATGCGCTATTGCCAGCTGAAGCCAAGACTGGGTGCCCTGGGCGCCCCGCCAGCAGCGGCCGCTGGCGGTCGCCCTCGGGGGCGACGCGGGACCCCGATCGGAGGGCCCGCGAGTGCCGCCTCCAAAATGAAGCTTGGGGCAGCGACCGCGGGAAGGCCGCAGAGGGCGTCAGACGCTTTCAGGAGCCTCCCTCTGTCTTCGCGGGCGCGCGCTGCCAGGCTGATATGGGGTCCTTTTTGCGGAAGGACTTGCATGCGGCCTTCGCCGGCTACGCGGACGTCTGCTTCGAGTTCGAGTGCGTCGACCCCCTTGCGAGGTGAGTCGGGCCACTGCGCTGCCGATTATGAGTTGAGGCAGGCGCTCCTCGCCCAGATTCGGTGGGCTCCTTTCGACATCACTATTGCTGTGCTGCCGCCGCGTCAGCCGCTCCTCCTGGTTGACTTCGCGCTGGAAGCTCTCGCAGCGGCGTCTGCGTGCAGCTCGCGCGGCGCATCGCGGAGACGCGCGCGGCGTCTGCTTCTGTATCCCGAGGGCCCCGCATCCGAGCCAGCCAGCATCTGGCCATGCTCGGCGTGCCAGCACCTCGCTGACACCGGCATGATGTGGGCCGCGGTCTCTCAGTGCCATGTCGCCGATCTGGGCAGCCACCAGCCCGCCGGCCTCGTCGCGGACGCCCCGCAGCTCGCCGAGGCCCCAGAGGTTTTCCAGGGCCGGCTCCAGCTGGAACGGGGCGCGCTCGACCAGTGCCTCGCCGATGGCCATCTGCGAGGATGTCTTCAACCGCTGGGGGACCCGCGACCTTCGCCCCGCTTGGCGCGGCATCCACCGCCCGGCCACCGCGCCAGCCCACCCCTCAGACATGCGACGTCTTGATTTTTTCGGCACGGCGCCACCAGAAGTCCAGACTCCTTGCCTGGGGCCGATTTTCATCCCGAGTCGTTGTTTGACGGCCCTGGGGGCCCCGCGAGGGCCCCCAGGGGCCGACAAAGAGCGAAGACCTTGCCGTCCTGATTTTTTCACGATGCGATCGCGTCTGGGCCCCCCAGCTGCAGCCGCGGGCGCGCTGGCTCCAGGGCGGCCGCCGCCGCCTCGGCCCCCGCTCGGCGCGCGCCGACGGGGCGACGGCCGCTCCCCGCCGGCCGCCGCGCCAGTGGGCGCGCCCGCCCTTCCGCCGGAGCCGCCCCGGCGGCTCCGGCGAGGCGCAGCTTCCTTGCCGTGGAGGCTCGGAATCGGGCACAGCCGGGACCCCGGTTAAGAGTAGTCGGTCAGTGATTGGGCCCCGAGGCCCAAAACATGGACTGGAATCACGGAGCCAGGTCTGCTGTACCTGGTGCTTTTCGGGCGACGGCAATTCCGGTTAGTGGAGTGGGACGGGGGGGGCGTCCCCGGTACAGATTACAGATCACTAAACCAGGTCCCACTAAACCCAGTCCTGCCATTGCCTGACGGAAGCCAGGCGAAGGCTGGCAAACGCGTGGCTGCTAAGACGGAGCTCCGGGGAATTGCTTTTTCTTCCTGGAAGCAGCCCGCTTTTTCTTTGGCGCGGCGGCCGCGGCTTTGCCAGCCCTCGCGCGGCTTCCGAGGAGGCGGCGACGGCATCCTCGGCTTTCCTGCGGGCGGGGTGCCGCGCGGCGGCCGGCCCTCGTCGAGTGGGCTCCCCGCTGCCGGCGCGGCGCCGCGCGGGCGAGAGCGGCTGGAGGGCCGGCGCGCCCGCCAGCTGCTGAACGGGCGCTCGCTATGCGCGCTCGGGCCCGCCGCCCGCGCCTGCGCGCCAGCCTCGTTGGCCAGGGGCCCGCGGGCCCGCTGAGCGCGAAGGCGGCCGAGGCCCTTGGTGTGTGTGTGTGTGTGTGAGGTCCGCTCGTGCCATCATCATATCCATGCCTACTGCTGCCGTCTCGGCTCAGGTACTGGAAGCAGGTGCGGCGCCGCCTGCCCGCGGCGCATGGGGAAAGGGATCGTTACCCTCTCCCTTGCCGTCCTCTACTCACGGAAAACCTTGTAGGCTCGACTTGTCGGTCGCCAACGTACATACACAGTCGGAAGCTGGCCGGAGAAGCAGCTAGATTCGAAGGCCACTCTCTTCGAGGACTTTTGGTGCATCCCGCGCCGGCGCGCCACCGCGAGGGGCGCGCCGTGTGCCGCGTCGACATCCTCGGTTGACGAATGCAGGCTCCAGCAGAATTGCCTGCATCCTGACCTGGCCCCCCTCTGACAGCGGGGTCGGCCCCCTGCGCCCGTCGACGCCCGCGCCGGCGATCCACGGCCAGGTGGCCTTCTGGGTCAGATCCAAGCGGGGACGGGCCTGGTCTTGCGACGGCGGGGGCATCTACTCTCCAGGGTCTGGTGGCAGTGGGACAGGAAGAGGCTTCCCAAAATCGCTGAGGAATTTTACCGTCCGCGCCTTCGGCGAGATGATCAAGCAGAAGGGCGTGGGCCCACCTTCCTTGCTTTCCGCGCTGCTATGGACAAGCGGGGCGAGTCCATCTTCGACGTCGACGTGGTCGAGTCGGTCTGGGCTGGTTGGAGGATTGCGCTGGGGGCACTGGGCTCCCGAGTCCTCAGATGGGAGTTGCAGGAAGCTGTAGATCAGATCGACATTCCTCTCCTCCAGGCGGTCCTGCGGGCCCTCGGCGACCCAGTCGCAGGCGGCATGGGCGCCTACATTGAGGGGGTGCCCATCGCCGCAGGGGTGGAGATGCTGCGCGCTCCAGAAGTCTTCGTGGAGCACACGCGCAGTGCGCTGATGGGCCAGACGCAAGCTGGCCTTGACCAGGGGCTTATGGACGAGGAGGTGGTCAAGACAAACAACCTCTCGACGGAGGGCCGCATCGACCAGGTCGAGAGAATGCTCAACGAAGCTTTCGATCAGGGTCGTGCTATCAAGATGTCTCTGGAGGGCGCCCGTCGCAGGTTCGGGCCCAAACTCACGGTCGCTTTGCTGGGGGTGCAGGCCAAGGATGCGAAGGGTGCCGACTCCAGCCCGCCCTCGTTTTGCCTCTCCTTCGACGGCGCCCACGGCGCGCAGGTCAAGGAGCGTATCTGGGTTAGGGTTGCGATAGAGCTGCCGAAGCCGACGGACATCAAACGCGCGCCGCGCGCAGCCCTCTACTGGGCTGCCAAGGCCGCTGTTGCTGTTCACCGCCGTCGCGAAGGAACCCCATGAGCTGGAGGGAGGAGGACTGGCCACCAGTGGACTGCCGTGCGAAGGAGGATGGCTGGGTTTACCTTCGTACTGTCGGCGCGTTCGGTATCTCCTCGGCGGCCTGCTGGTGGGGCCAGCTTTCGGCTGCAACGCGCGCTGTATCCCTCGCGCTCTTCCACGGCGACTTCACCCCTGTGGCTCTTGCTGTTTGCCGATGACTGGCTCGCGTTGCTGCTCGGCCACGAGTTCGCGCGGTCGGCGCTCCTCGCTTTTCCTTAGGGTTTTTGGCCTTCCTCTCAGTTGAATGTTTTGCTGTTGTGTCGGTTACCCTTTGCCCGCTGATGTATTGCAGCCGCCACCCACCACTGCGAACTCAGTGGCCGTGTGCCGGCGCGCATGCACTTAGCGCTCATATTTTCCTAATGTTTCGTGGCTCCGTTCTGGCGCGACGATATGCCGATGTGCTGTGCAGGCGCGGTTCCTTCCAGTCCAGTCCAGCTCAGTAGGATGAAGACCTCTCGGGGCTTCGCGTGCAGTTGCATCGACCTGGAGCTGAAGGCCACCAGGGGGTGAGGGCCTGGGCTTTCGGCTGGCCGCGCCGACTGGCTCAAGGGTTCGTTTTGGCGCGTTCCCTGCGCGAGGGCGGTCACCGCTCGCGAGCAAGAGGGGGCGCTCGGCCGCGCGGTCTTCGGCGGCGGCGCCCCGGCGTACGACCTCCCCTCCCTCGGCCCGCTCTTCGCTTTCGTCGCGGTCCTCGGCCGGGGCCACCGCGTGGGGCTTCGTGTGCTCGTCTCGAGCAGCCTGCGCTGGTTGCCCGAGAGCCTCGAGCGGCGCGCTTCGGTCTCCGTCCGGACCCTGGCCCTCGGGCCGAGGGCGCCCTGTCGGGGTGGGCGCGGAGGCGCAGGACGATTCGATGGTGATCGGAGGCTTGAGGCGGCCAAGCTCAACCGCTCGTATGCTCTTCGCGTCGCGGCCAGTGACGCCCCCTGGGCGTTTGACGGGGGTTTGCCCTTCAAGGCTGTCGCGGCTCTCGAGCTGCTCGCCTCGACTGTCGCCCTGATGGTTTTATTGTGCTCAGGAAACGAATCCTTCTAGATGTTCACCTCGAGTCGGGGTCGCGTACAGACTCCCAAGTGGTGGAGCGTTCGGTCGGTAGGCTGGTGCGCTCATGTGCGCTCCAAATGCACTTTTGCGTTCAGTCCTCACGGAGCTTTCTGCTCAGATGAGGTCTCGGGGGATCCAGTTGTTCCTGAAGCGGACTCCGGGAGGCTCTGACCAAAAAGCCGAAGGCCTCACGAGTGAGGTCTTTGCTGCGTTCGACCTGGGCCGGCGCGTCCCGTTGTCTCTCGCTGATCGATTTCATGATTCTGGGCCCGAAGTTGGCCGAGGCTCGTGCCTTCCGTTTCGAGCTTCCGCGCCTGCGTGACGCCCGCGCGCACGCTGCCCCCGCGCGTGCGCGGCCTGCGGCTTCGCGCAGACGCCCTCGCGGCCGTGCGCCTTGGTGTACGCGGCGTGAAAACGACCACAGCCACTGCTTTTCTTTTGTTGCCGCCTTCCAACCCGCAGAAACAAAGCAGTGGTTGTGGTCATCTTCGTTGAGCTTGGCAACAGGGAGATGACCACGACCACTGCTTCTTTCTCGGCCGGCTGGAAGGCGGCGCAAACAAGAAGCAGTGGCTGTGGTCATTTTCCCGTCCCGCCCTGGTGCACATCCCGTCTCGCGGAAAAAAGGGGTGATCGGGTGGGCCCGCTTTGTCCCCAGGGCTGCCAGGTCTGTCGAGGGGCTGCGGCGGCTCGCGCGCCCCCAGGTGCGGGCGCCGTCTCGCTCCCCCGCGGGGCGCGGGGCTCCCTGGCCGGGTGCTCTTCCTCGGCTCCGCTCCGGATTTCGGGTCGGTCGGGAGGCTCGGGCGCCGGTTCGGCGCCTGGGACTTGTGCTCCCCTTGTCGGATGTGGGGAACGGCATCCATTCGAAGGCGGATCCTGTGGCCTAGGCTGGATTTGGCCTTGGGCTTGATTTCGATTCGATGCTCGTTCTCCCCCCCCCCTCGAGTGGTTTGTGGGGACATGCCGGTCATGTGATGCACGATCCTTTTCAGCTGAGGACCTTGCAGGGGCTCCTCAGGGCTCCAGCTGGTCACCAGCGGTTGGTCGTTGGACGCGGGAAACGCTTTGTGTTCGATGTTCCCGGGAGAGGGCAGAAATTGCCCTCCCAAGAACCCATTGCAGCTGTAGGTAGTGTGAGAATGCAGGATTTGTTCCCCTGTTTGCTGCCACTGTGTTGCACAGCACGTGCATGCCGTAGCCAGCAGTCCCAGTCAGTAGCGGATGCATATTTAGCAGCGTGCCTTCTACGCAGCCCCCTTGGCTCAAAGTTTTCTGGTCCACCTCGTCCCCATCCACCGCCTTCTGCCCTCGAGCTTGGGGGTCGCTGCTCCAAGCTTGGGGCTTAGAGGGGATGATCTCCCAGTTCGGGGATCCTTTCCTGGATTCGTCGGGGCCAGTATCGAAGACGCCTACGGCGAATCACCGCCGCCCTCTGCCTTTTTGGAAGCGCCTATGTGGCCGAACGTTGTAGCCAGAGGCCTGCCAAGCTATCGGACCATGTGTTCCCCGAATCGGTTTGGAAAGCATTCGGGGAACACGGTGGGGGAGGTTGGGCCGACTTGGGGCTTTCTTGGGGTGCTCCAGGGCCGTCTTGGAGGCCATCTGTCTTGGGGCCTCCTGGGGCCGTTTTGGGGGCCTGTTGGGCAGTCATGGGGCCATACTGGAGACCTCTTGGGCGAGTTTTGGGGGCCGTCGGAAGGCCGAAAAAAGCAAATGGCACAATCCTTCAAAAACTCATGGGAAAGTAATCATTTTGGCCTTTTCGGGCCTTCCCGGAGGCCCTCTTTGAGGCCTCTTGGGCCGTCTTGGGCAATCTTAGGGCCATCTTGGGCCGTCTTGGTGGGCTCCTGGCCCGTCTGATGCCGTCGGAAGCCGTTTGGGGGGCCTCTCTGGGCCGACTTGGGGCCCTTTTGGAATGCTCCTGGGCCGTCTTGGAGGCCATCTTGGGCGTCTTAAAGGCCTCTTAGGTCGTCTTGGGGGCCTCTTGGGGCCGTCTTGGGGGCCTCTTGGGCCGTTCTGGGGCCATCTTGGAGGCCTCTTGGCCAATCTTGGGGCGATCAGCTCTGGGGCCGTCTCGGACCGTCGGAAGGCCGAAAAGAAGCAAATGTCAAGATCCTTCGAACACCAACGGAAAATCAATGTTTTTGACCTCTTCTGGCCTTCCTGGAGGCCCTCTTGGAGGCCTCTTGGGCCGTCTTGGGCTAGCCTAGAGCCAGCTTCGGCCATCTTGGTGGGTTCCTGGCCCGTCTGACGCTGTCGGAAGTTGGGGGGCCTCTCTGGGCCGACTTGGGGCCTTCTTGGGGTGCTCCAGGGCCGTCTTAGAGGCCATCTTGGGCGTCTTGGAGGGCTCTTGGCCTATCTCGTGGCCCTCCTGAGGCCGTCTTGGGGGCCTCTTGGGCCATCATAGGGGTCATCTTAGAGGCCTCGTGGGCGATCTTGGGGCGATCTTGGGGGCCTCTTGGGCCGTCTTGAGCCGTCGGAATGCCGAGAAGAAGCACATGCCCAAATCCTTCAAAAACCTAGGGAAACGAAAGATTTTGGCCTCTTCGGGCCCTCCTGGAGGACCTCTTGGAGGCCTCTTGGGTCGTCTTGGGCCGTCTTGGAAGCTTCTCGGGCTACCTTGGAGGTATCTTCGACTCTCTGGGGCCGTCTTGGAGGCCGTCTTGGATCATCCTGGGCGGACTTGGAGGCTATCTTGGACCATCTTGGAGGCCATCTTGGCCATCTTGGACGCCATCTTGAGCCGTCTTAGGGGATTTTTTGTGGACGTTGGGGTCCTGGGCAATCCTCCCAGGACCCCGGCGGGACGGGCCGAAGCGCCAGGGGGAGTTCTTTTGGAAAACGAACCAAAACCAAAACCGAAAGGATCCAGCATGCCAGGCACCCCTGCGATGAATCGACAGGGGGCGGCGGATCGAAGACGCCTACGGCGAATCACCGCCGCCCCCTGCCTTTTTGGAAGCACCTATGTGGCCGAACGTTGAGGCCAGACCTGCCAAACCATCGGACCATGTGTTCCCCGAATCGGTTTGGAAAGCCTTCGGGGAACACGTGGGCATCTTGACGGTCATCTTGGCCGTCTTGGAGGCCTTTTGGGCGATCTTTCGGCGATCTCTGGGGGCTCTTTGGCCGTCTCGGGCCGTCGGAAGGCCGAGAAGAAGGAAATGTCAAAATCCGTCAAAAACCTCAGGAACATCAATGTTGTTTTGGCCTCTTCTGGCCTTCCTGGAGGCCCTCTTGGGGGCCTCTTGGGCCGTCTTGGGCCAGCTTCGAGCCAACTTCGGCCATCTTGGTGGGTTCCTGGCACGTCTGACGCCGTCGGGAGCCGTCTTGGGGGCCTTTCTGGGCCAACGGGGGACCCTCTTGGGGCGCTTCGGGGCCGTCTTGGAG
Organism: Prorocentrum cordatum; assembly: GCA_963575745.1. Classification (NCBI taxonomy): domain Eukaryota; class Dinophyceae; order Prorocentrales; family Prorocentraceae; genus Prorocentrum; species Prorocentrum cordatum. The sequence continues at coordinate 490,771 of CAUYUJ010015782.1, read as the reverse complement.
GCCATCTTGGGCGTCTTGGAGGCCATCTTGGGCGTGTTGGAGACCTCTTGGGCCGTCTTGGGGCCGTCTTGGGGCCATCTTGGAGGCCATTTGAGCCGTAATGGGGCCCTCTTGGGGATCTCTTGGGCGATCTTGGGGGCCTCTTGGGCCGTCTTGAGCCGTCGGAATGCCGAGAAGAAGCAAATTCCAAAATCCTTCAAACAACTAAGGAAAATCAATGATTTTGGCCTCTTCGGGCCCTCCTGGAGGACCTCTTGGAAGCCTCTTGGGCCGTCTTGGGCCGTCTTGGAGGCTTCTTGGGCGAACTTGGAGCTACCTTGGACCCTCTTGGGCCATCTTGGAGGCCGTCTTAGATCATCTTTGGCGGACTTGGAGGCCATCTTGGACCATCTTGGAGGCCATCTTGGGCCAACGTGGCCATCTTTGAGGCCATCTTGAGCCGTCTAGGGTGATTTTTCCGGGAATTGGGCGATCCACGGGTGGCCGGCGGGTCGGGCCGAAGCCCACTGGGGAGTTCTTTTGGAAAAAGAGCCAAAACCGAAGCCGAAAGGGTCAAGCACGCCAGGCACCCCTGCGATGAATCGACAGGGGGCGGCGGACCTATTGGTTTCCAGCCCATCCCGCCACCGTGCCTGGTATGTGGGTACATCCCCCCAACATACTTATACTATGTGTTTGTCGCCCCCCCAGGGGCGACGCGCGCACCGAGAAATCTTGTAGTATATGCGTCGTGGCGGGCGCTTTCTGGCCACACCGCTCGGGAAACGATATACTACAAGATGGGTATACTATATGTTCGGGTCGGACGCGCGCCTCCAAGGAGGACATATAGTACTAGTATGTCCATGTGCGTCCCACTATTGGTTTCCAGCCCATCCCGCCACCGTGCCTGGGATGTGGGTACAAAGCCCATTGGCTGTTCGTTGGGATCTCGTGGGGCCTCTCGTCCCGACGGGTGTCCGCGGCGTCTCCCTGGTGGGCGCGCACGGGAGGAGTGCTCCCGCCGTCGCGGGGGCCATTCGGATGCAAACGTGCAGCCCTCTGGTGGGCCCCAACGCCTTCTCGGGTGCCCTCTGGGGGCTTGAGATCTGGCCATTTGCTCGTGTTTGACGCGTGAGATCTAGATCTCGCTGAGGAAACACGGGCAAATGGCGAGATCTCGCTTGAGATCTGGCCATTTGCTCGTGTTTGACGCGTGAGATCTAGATCTCGCCTAGGAAACACGAGCAAACGGTGGCTGGGGGTCCCGCCGTGGTGTCCCGATGGTGTCCCGATCGATATTGATAACGATCTTGAGATCGATAACGACCGAGATGTGGCGAGATCGGTCGCGAGATCGATAGTTGGGTCGATCGTGAGGTCGATAGTGAGATCGGTAGTTGCATCGATCGCGCGAGTGGCAGTGACATCGATAGTGATATCGCTAGTTGCATGAATAGTGCAATCGATAGGGAGGGCGATAGTGCGATCGATTGCGAGATCGACAGTGAGATCGACAGTGGGATCGACTATGAGGTCAATAGTGTGATCGATCGAGTGAGATCGAAAGCGGGGCGAATGAAGGCGAGAGCGTCGCAAGACTTGCGATGGCCCCCCTTCCCCCGTAGACTCCTACACGAAGACAACAAAGCGCAGCTGTGGCGCAGCCGCGGCGGAAGAAACAATTGTTCCATTGATATTAATCAGTAGTAACTACTTACTCCAGGGGATTATTTACCCGCTTATTTTTTGACGCACGGAAAATGCTTCCGCGCTGGCGCGAGGGAACTCCGTTGGGAACAGCAAATGGGTCTAACACATAGATTGCGCCACGTAGTATGCAAGAACACGCTGTTTTGGGGTCCACGCTGCCTCACATACTTACTCCTCACTCCTCTTACTTCTACCTCCTTGTTCCTCCTGGTTCTCTCCAGTATCCCTGTTCTCCTTCGCCAAGGAGGAGCAGACAACGCTGGAATCCATATTATGCTCTCCTTCTCTCCCATCCTCTGCTCCTTCTTCGTCTCCTCCTTCCCTTTGTGCTTCATCCCTCCTCCCTTTTTGCCCTTGTCCACGCTTCTTCCTTTTCCGATGTTGTAGGGTTTGCTACTCCGAGTTTTAGTGAGCGTGGGGGGGGGCGTCACCCCCGCCGACAGCCCCACATCGACCCCCGTCGCGGGCAGCCACCGCGCGCCGAAGGCGCTCCGACCCCCGTCGCGGCGCGACGACGAGGCGAAGTTGACCCCCGTCGGGGTGGTACCCCCCCACGCTCATTGAGAAACTCAGAGTATGCCTCTCTTCCCTCCTCCCTTGCTTCCTTTCTCCGCCGTCCTTGCCACTCCGTGCCCTTCGCTCCTCCCCGCCCCGTTTTCCCCCGCCCTCTGTCTGCACGCTCGTCTTCGCTCCCGCTCGCGCCTCCTCCCTCCTCTCGCCGTCCAGCGCTCTCGTCCAAGGGAGCCCGGATAAGGCCCGACGAGGGAATGGGACAGCCCGAGATACGGCAGGCGCCCTGCTTGCATCCCCCCTCCTTGCCCTTTGTCTCTTCCTTGCAAGCCGTGCCCCCTCGTGCTGCAGGGTCGGGGTTCGTGGCTCTGTCAGGCTTTGCTGTGCCCTTCCCGTCGGGGTACAGCATCCTCCACCTCCACCTGCTCCCTGGCGAGCCAGGTCCATACAGATACGTCCTCTTCCTCCCGGAGGACATGAAGGAGATCCGGGGAGGGGAAGTGAATGCTGGCTGCACCACGCGTGCACAGCCCCGCTCTGGGCCAGGTCTCCGTGCGTAGCCGCAAGGCGTTGTGCATGCCGAGGCTCCTGCAGGAGGAGGAGGGGAAGGAGGAGGAGGAGGGGGAGGAGGAGGAGGAGGAGGAGGAGCAGGAGAAGCGTGCGACAGAGAGCACTCTCGCACATCGAGCCGTCTGGGGTTGCGGCCCCCTTCTATGCTTTCTCCGCGTCTCCCTCAACCGCTTCTGCTGCCCCGACCCAGCCCAACCGCTGGGCCGGGAACCGATGCTCGCACCAGGGGCTGGCCTGAGCGATGGACCTGTGGAGGCCGAGTGGCGGAGTGTGTGTGTGTGTGTGTGTGTGTGTGTGTGTGTGTCTGTGTGTTCGTGTGTGTTCGTGTGTGTGTAGGTGTTTGGTTGTCTGTTTGTTTGTGTGTTTGTGTTTGTGTGTTTGTTTGTGTTTGTGCTCGTGTTTGTGTTTGTGTTTGTTTGTGTTTGTGTGTTTGTGTGTTTGTGTTTGTTTTTGTGTGCGTGTTTGTTTGTTTGCTTGCTTGTTTGTTTGTCTGTTCGTTTGTTGGTGTGTGTGTGTTTGTTTGTTTGTTTGTTTGTTTGTTTGTTTGCTTGTTCGTTTGTTTATTTGTTTGTTTGTTTGTTTGTTTGTTTGTTTGTTTGTTTGTTTGTTTGTTTGTGTGTATATGTGTATGTGCGCGTGTTTTTGTTTGTGTGTAGGTGTTTCGTGTGTGTGTGTGTGTTCGTGTGTTTGTTTGTGTTTGTGGGTGTGTGCGTGTTTGTGTGTGTGCTTGTCTGTACGTGTGTGTTGTGTGTGACACGTGTGTGTATGTGTGTGTGTGTGTGTTCGCGTGTGTGTGTGTGTGTGTCTTTCTCCGCCTTCCGCCTCGTCGCCGCGCGCGAGGCCGCGACGCCACACATGTTTTTGTGTTTGTGTTTGTTTGTGTGTGTGCTTGTGTGTATGTGTGTGCGTGCTTGTGTGTGTGTGCGTGCGTGTGTGTGTGCGAGAGTGAGTGAGTGAGTGCGTGCTTGTGTGTGTTGTGTGTGTGTGTGCGTGTGTGTGTGTGTGTGTGCTGTGTGTGTGCTTGTGTTTGTGTTTGCACGCTCCACGCGCCCCCCGAAGGAAAGGAGTCCCAACGCGTCGCTCCCCCTCACCTTCGAGGGCGAGGCCTTCCGGTCCAGGCGGGACGCGGGGCGGCGGGCCTGCGCGGGCTCCAGGAGGAGGCGGAGGAGGAGGGGGAGGAGGAGGAGGCGGAGGCGGAGGCGGAGGAGGAGGAGGAGGAGGAGGAGGAGGAGGGGGAGGCGGGAGGAGGAGGAGGAGGAGGCGGAGGAGGAGGGCGAGGCCTTCAGGTGCAGGTGGGACGCGGGGCGGCGGGCCTAGAGGGGGTTCGCCGGTCCACGCGACTCTGCTCGTGGCCTGCTGGTTGGCCTGCTTGTTGCTTGTTGGCCGGCTGCTGATGCGGCTGGTGGCGTTCCACTTTCGCAACCACTGTGACGAGCACATTCGCAACTTCTCCTCCCTCCTCCTCCTCCTCCTCCTCCTCCTCATCCTCCTCCTCCTCCCTCCCTGATCCTCCTCCTTCTCGTCCTCCTCTTCTGCCTTTCCCTTTGCCTCTCTTTCTCTCTCTCTCTCTCTCTCTCCGCCAACCCTTGTTTCTGCCAGCCCTCGCTGCCTCCCGCCTCTGGCTATCCTACTCCCTCGCTGCACCACTCCGTGCCCCATTTGGGCTCAGGGCCCCCTTTCTGCGGAGGGGGCCCCCGCCTCCCCCCGCCCCAACGCGCCGCGGGCCCGCGGGACGGGCCCTGGGTCCGGGTGTCCGTGTCCGGGGGCGTGGGGGGTGGGCCGTCGGCCCACGCAGCTCTTCGTCCTGCAGGGGCGTTGGACCCCATCTCCGGGGGTGGTGGCGGCACCTCCTGGGTCGTCGCGGGCGGCGCCGTGGCCTCCGTCGCTCGACTTCTCGATCGGGCGGGCCGCGCGCGGCGGGCGCGTGGCGGCGCGCGGAGGAGTGGGGCGGGAGGCAGGAAGGTCCCCCCCCCCCCCCCCGAGATGGGGTCGCGCGGCCCGCGGCCCGCACCGAGAACAGGCGGACTTCGAGTGCGCTGCCTGGCAACTGGAATCTGGCGTGGGTGAGGCTGCTCAGGAGCAGGAGCTTGCTGTCATAGGGAAACGACCGTGTGGTCTCGCCAGGAGGACCTGACGCGTACGGTAGGCTTCTTGTGGCGATGGCGCGCCAGCGACGCTGGCGAAGGCGTTCAAGGCTGAATTCTGCGACTGGAAGCACCGAGCGACACGGGAACGCCACTGGACCCGACGGAGTTCAACATGGAACGATCGGGGCCGCGGTCGCTTCAGGGTTGAACGATCGACGCGGTGTCAGAAACCTTGCGCGCGCCGACGCCGCACGAGCCTGGCGCAGCCGGGTTCAGCGGCGCCCCCGCTGGCGGCCGCACGGACCGCTTCGCTGTCGCCGCGGGGCGTCGAAGCCGGCGGGATCGTCCTTCGTCCCCGGTCCCCGGGCGGAATGGCCCCGGGCAGCTGCCCGCTGAGGACGCCGACCCGTGCCGGGGCCCGTGGTGGCCGGCCGGGTGCGAGTTGCGCGGCCTCGGCTGCACGCAAGAGTGACCCCTCGCCGGAGTGGCCTCTGGTGCGGGCTCAGCGGGGTGCCCCGATCGCTGGGCGCGGTGCGATGGCAGCGGCTGCTTGCGTGCTGGGATTTGGTCGCCTTGCGCCCGCGTAGTCCGCGCACCAGAGGTCGGCGAATGATGTGGAGGGGAAAGTGAGGAGGGAGGAGGAGGGAGGAGGAGGGAGGATGAAGAGGAGGAGGAGGAGGAGGAGGAGGAGGAGGAGGAGGAGGAGGAGGAGGAGGAGGCCAGCCCTGTTTGCGGGGCCCCCCGAGAGGCGGCGGGCCCAGCGCGGGCGCCGTGTCGCCGTGGCCTCCACGGGGGCCGTCGCCTCGCAGCGGCCGCGCGCGGCGGGGGGAAGGCATCGGGGCGGGGGGAAGGCGTTCTCGGAGGCACCCGCGCTGCTTGGACGGCGCCGGCCTCGGCGCGTGCCCCGGCTCCGGCCTCGCGGCGACGAGGCCGGCCCCCGCGGAGGGCCCGCCGCGGGCGCGGCCTGTGCGCCCTCCGCCCGCCAGCGGGGGGGAACATCCCAGAGATCCAACGTATTGAAAAAATCAAGACGGAGGTTTTTCACAATTTTCGGCCTCAAGGGGCCCTCGCCGGGCCCCGGGACCGTCAAAAAACGACTCAGGATGAAAAACCGGTCCCGGGGAACGGGTCGAGACCTCCGGGGGCCCCGTATTGAAAAAATCACGACGTCGGATCTCTGGGATTGAGCACCTGGGGCATCTGGGCGAGATCCTCGCGGCGAGCCGAGGCGGAGGGGCAGCGCATGGCGCTCGAGCTGGCTCTGTTTTGCGGGCTTGCCGCTCGGCTCCGCGGTCGGCGCCGAGGTGCCCGGCTGGGGCCCAGGCGAGCACGCCCGCCGCCGTCGGTGCTGGCCTGCGAAGGACGAGCGGCGGGCCAGCAGCCTCGCCCGCCCGCCGTGCCCAGCGCCGGGGGGCCAGCGCGCCGCGTCGCGCTGCTGGCGCGTTGCCCGTGCGGCCCGAGCTGGGGGGCCGCCGCGTCGCGCTGCTGGCGCGTTGCCCGTGCGGCCCGAGCTGAGGGGCCACGTGCGAAGCCTCCCCCTCCCCCCCACGACTTCTGAGTGGGAGGGTGGGGTTCACTCCGCCTACCCCCACCCCCCACGAGTTCTGAGTGAGCCCCACCCTCCCCCTCAGAAATCGTGGAGGGTATGGGGGGTAGGGTTCGAATGTGGCCCCCTGATTACCAAGTCCCCCCCCCCCCGCTGACGAGGGGCGATCGGTGCGCGCGATGTGCTTTTGTGCGGCTGTTTTCCTCCTGTTTGTCGCAGCCGTGGGCCGCCGTTTCATGACACCCGGCAGGCCGCGCGGGCCAGTCTCGCGGCGTTTCTGGCCGCTGCCCGGCCTGCTGGCGCGCGCGTCCGTCAGGCGCACGCTCTGCAAAGTCCGAGGGCTCTCAGCAGGCTCGTGTCGGGTGTTGCTAGCAGTGCCCCTGGCCCAAGGTGCCCCCAGGATCTCCGAGGAGGCCCCACTGCCTCCAGCGCACCCTCGCGAGGCCCAGAGGGCCCCATGGGGGCTCCAAGTTGTTGCGAACAGTTTGGGAGCACCCTGGGCCAGGGGGAGTTTCTTTTAGCAACCCCCGATTGTCAAGCAGTGGCGAAGCGTCCTGGCGTGCCTATAGGCCTACCAAACGATGTTCTAGGAACCTTTTGTGGCCTCCACGAAATCTTAGAACAGTTCTGGCTGGGACTGTCTTGGTTTCACACATATCGGGCTTCTGTGCTGAGACCAATGTCTCTGTTCTGAGAACCTTCTGGGGGTTCTGAGAACATGCCGTGGTAGGCCTTTCGGAACGCCGGGACGGTCGGTCCCTGCCCAGGACTGTGGCTTCAGCGCCATCGCCCCGGCCTGGGTGAGCTGGAGCCGCGGGGCGAGCTTCGGGCCCTGCCGCCGGCCGGGTGCGCGCTTCCTCTGCGCCCCGGGCAGGCCGCGGCGGCTGGCCCTCCGGCGCCCTCCCCTCCCCGAGTGCCGGGCGGCAGCGTGCGCGCGCCGGCCTGCAAGGGGCATCTCGCTGGGAGCGCCGAGTGTCAGGCAGGCGATCGCCGACACGGATTAAGGGGGCGTGGATTAGCGACCGGTGCCGGTTCCATGGGAGATCGCGGACTTCTGCCGCCGAGAATAGGGCGGCGCCGGCGGCATTCTGGGGAGGGCGCCTCCCCCGATCCACGGATGTGGCGACCGCGCGCCAAATCCATGGATCGCTACTCAATGTTTGCGCGCCCCCGAGTCAGGAGGCGCGGACGGGGCGGGGGGGGATGGTCAAAATGGGGAGGAGCCTGGAGGCCTTGCGTCGTGGCATGTTCCCCCTTCCCCCACCTTCGCGCGCACCTCTCCGCAATCGGTCGAGTCGGGACGAGGTGGCGCGGCCGATGTCGCCTCAGCGTGCTGCCAGAGCTATTGGATGCCAAAGGCCTGTGTTGACCGTTCACGATTGGCATTCATTGTGAGGCCGTGCGGCGACGCCGACCACACCGACGACGACGGTGACGACGGTGACGACGACGACGGTGACGACGGTGACGACGACGACGACGACGACGACGACGACGACGACGACGACGACGACGACGACGACGACGGCGGGCGGCGGCGGTGACGACGACGACGACGACGACGACGACGACGACGACGACGACGACGGCGGCGGCGGCGGCGGCGGCGGCGGCGGCGGCGGCGGCGGCGGCGGCGGCGGCGGCGGCGACGACGACGACGACGACGACGACGGCGGTGGCGGCGGCGGCGACGACGACGTCGACGACGACGGCGACGACGGCGACGACGACGGCGACGACGACGCTTGGACACACCTCATGAAGGTGCATCTTGCACGAGCCGTGGCGGCCCCTCCGCTCACCACTGTGCCTCACGAGGCCGCGGTGGGATGACGTCTTCGATAACGGCTGTCTGGGGGCGCCGCTATCGTTCCAATGCGTTTTTTCTCGGGTGCGCGTCGCCTTCAGGACCACCGCCGGCGGTTACCACCCTTCCCCTGCCATCCTCCCTCCTCGTCCTCCTCACCGTCCCGCTTCTCCTGCCGCTGCCGCTTCTCCTCCTCCTCCTGCCCCTCGTCTTGGTCATTGTCCTCATCTTCCTCCTCCGCCTCCCCCCTTTCCCCAGCCAGCTCCCCACCCGGAAAAATGCAGGGAATGTTCGCATGACATTCAACGCAAGGGCGGCGTGCACGCACATCGAGAAGTGCCGCCTCCTCCTCCCCCTGCTCCTGATTCGTGCTCCTCCCCGGCCTGCCCCAGCTTCTTGCTGCCCCTCCTCATCTGACGGCAGCGCCTGGTGGCAGCATCGGCTGCGGCATCGGCAGAAGCGGCCACGAAGAGGAGGAGGACGAGGAGGAGAAGGGGAGCGAGGAGGATGAGGAGGAGGAGGAGGGGGTGGTGGAAGAGAAGGATGGGATGGGGAGGGGGAGAGAGGGGAGAAGGATGTGGTTGGGGGAGGGCAAGCGCAGATTCTCCCACAGCCGGTGAACGGGCAGGAACGCCGCGAAGGCCAATGTGGCCAGCATCGCCCTGCAGGCGAGGCCGCGCGGCATTATCTAATATGTATTAGCGGTGGGCATTCGTCTTGATCTTCTTCCTCTGTTTGCTATCGAAGTCAAGCTGCATCAGCAGCGCGCAGAGCTCGTCGATTTCACACCGATCCTGACCTTGTGCTCCATTGCGCTGTCATGTCTTGTCTTGTCTTGCCTTGCCTTGTCTTGTCTTGTAGTGTCTTGTCTTGTCTTGTCTGGTCTTGTCTCCACTGGCAAGTCTTGCTTCTGCCCCGGATCATGGTCCCTGGAGGTCCCCGGAGGCCTGGGCCTGGCCCGACAAAAGGGCCAGAAACTCTCGAGAACCTCCCCCCCGCGATTCTCGAGAGTCGACAGCAATTTTTTGCACCTTGTGCTCCTGCCATTCTTCCTACGCCCTGCGGAAACGAGGAAACGAGGAGACGGAGGAGGATGATGAGGAGGAGGAGGGGGAGGAGGAGGAGAAGGAGGAGGAGCAGGAGCAGGAGC
>CAUYUJ010015782.1:448267-478809 GCA_963575745.1 Prorocentrum cordatum | reverse complement strand
AGTAGTAGGAGGAGCAGTAGTCGTAGGAGTAGCAGTAACAGTAGTAGCAGTAGTAGTAGTAGTAGTAGTAGTAGTAGTAGTAGTAGTAGTAGTAGTGTAGTAGTGGTAGTAGTATTAGTAGTAGTAGTAGTAGTAGTAGTAGTAGTAGTAGTAGTAGTAGTAGTAGTAGTAGTAGTAGTAGTAGTAGTAGTAGTAGTAGTAGTAGTAGTAGTAGTAGTAGTACTAGTAGTAGTAGTAGTAGTAGTAGTAGTAGTAGTAGTAGTAGTAGTAGTAGTAGTAGTAGGAAAAGGTAGAGACGTGGGGTCTCCTGTGCCGCCCTGGAGTGTCGGGAAGCCGAAGGGGCGAGAACCCCAGAAACGAATTGAAAATCAATAGTTTTCGTCGTCTCGTCGTCTTCGTTTTCGTCTTCGTCTTCGTCGTCGTCGTCGGGCGTGGAGAGGGGTTTGCGGCAGGAGGCGGAGCCGTCAGTATGTCGGGATGACCGTGCTCTTGCCAGGCGCACTCCGGATGCTCTCGTGATAATGTCGCGTGATCCAATTAGCACTGCCTGACGGCTGCCACCCAGTGAAATCCGCACATGAACGGCGTAGAATGAAAGACAACGGAAAAAACAGTCTGGAAACAAGCCTCCGCATCACTCATAGTGAAGCGCTTCTTCGCTGGCCGCTTCGCGATGTCCTCGGTGGCGTCGTAGAACACTTGAGACGCCTCCCTCACTTTGGCCACCTGCATGCTGCTGGTCAGCATGAGCCCGCACACGCGCTCCAGAGGCGTCCACAAGCGCTCCAGAGGCGGAGGCGCGGACAAGCGCTCCCGAGGCGCTCACAAGCGCTCCAGAGGCGCTCACAAGCGCTCCAGAAGCCGCGCTGAGAGGCTCGTAGTAATCTCGTAGGAGGTCTTCCAGAAGCTTCAAAAGCTTCATAAGAGCTCGGTAACCGGGGAAGAAGCCAGTTTACCGGGAAATGCCCCAGATTACCAGGAAAAGGAGTCATGTCAAGCAGGAGGAGCAGAAGGAGGAGGAGGAGGCGGAGTACGAGGGTGATTGGAGTGGGGGGTGGGAGAGTGAGGAAAACGTGAGTACAAGGGGGACGAGGACGATAAGGAGTACATCAGGAGGAAGTGGGGTACAGCGATGAGTGCGCGGCCAGGGGGGTGCGCCGGCCAGGAGCTGAGCTACCACAGGCTTCGCCCAGATCCGGCGCGGCTGCTGACGAAGGAGCCGGCGCGCGGCCGTACCGGGAGCGGCCAGACAGGGACCATGGTGGTGGTGGTGGTGACGATGTGTGGCGGTGGCGGTGGTGGTGATGACGCAGGTGGTGGTGATGGAGATGGCGGTGATGATGGCGATGCTGCTTGGCATAGCTCGGACGTGTACGTGTGTCTCGGCAGGGGCCACCGAGGAGCATTGTGGGCCGTCCGGCGACAAATTAGACGCACGAAGCCGAAGCATGCACGGGGGAAGGGACGTCCGAGCGATGGCCAGTGCTGATGATGGTGATGGTTATGATGCTATGGTGGTGGTGGTGGTGGCGATCATATGAATGATGACGACGACGGCCACGATGATGATGATGCTGATGATGATGCTGCTGCTGATGCTGCTGATGATGGCGATGATGATGATGATGATGATGCTGATGATGATGATGGTGCTGGTGATGGTGATGGTGATAATGATGATGACGATGATGATGATGATGATGATGATAATGATGACGATGTTGATGATGCTGCTGATGATGATGATGGTGATGATGCTGATGGTGATGATGCTGCTAATGCTGATGCTGACGCTGATACTGCTGCTGCTGACGATGGTAATGCTGATGCTGCTGCTGTAGGATGCTGATAATACTGGTAATGAGGATGATGGTGATGATGGTGGTGATGATGATGTTGATGATGATGATGCTGATGATGATGATGATGAAGATGATGATGATGCTGATGATGATGATGATGAAGATGATGATGATGCTCATGATGATGATGATGAGGAGGATGATGATCTTGATGATGATAATGATGATGATGGTGATGGTGATGGTGATGGTGATGATGAAGATGATGATGATGATGATGATGATGATGATGGTGATGATGATGATGATGATGATGATGATGATGAAGAATATGATGATGATGATGATGATGATGATGATGATGATGATGATGATGATGATGATGATGATGATGATGATGATGATGATGATGATGATGATTATGATGATGATGATGATGATGATGATGATGATGATGATGATGATGATGATGATGATGATGATGATGATGATGATGATGATGATGCTGATGATGATGATGATGATGATGATGATGATGATGATGATGATGATGATGATGATGATGATGATGATGATGATGATGATTATCAGCGTCTCGCTCCGTGTAGTCTCTGCAGCTTATCGGTCCGAAGCTTCCCGCAGACTCCTCGGCGGTGTCTTCTCTGGGCGCGCGCCAGGCTGGCCACCGAGGGAGTGGGCGAGGTCGTCATGCCCAGGGGCTCGCGAGGTGCGCTTTGGGCGCGGCTCGTGAGACGGTCTCTTCTTACTTCTGTCGGACAGGGAGCGGCCCCGCTGGTGACTCCCTGGGCCGCTCAACCGGATCTGGCCACACCGCTTTCTGGCCACACCACTCGGGGAACTACCTACTACAAGATGGGTATACCATATGCTCGGGTCGGACGCGCGCCTCCAAGGAGAACATATAGCACAGTACTAGTATGTCTTTGTGCGTCCCCCACGAGTGACCCCTCGCCGGAGCGACCTTCAGTGCGGGCCCCGCTGGCGACTCCCTGGGCCGCTCAAGCGGATCCAGAAGGGCATGCCACTGGCCTCTCATCGGGCTTGGGTCCGTCCTAGGGGGCCACGTGCGAACCCTACCCCCACCCCCCACGATTTCTGAGGGGGAGGGTGGGGCTCACCTCGCTCGGGAGCTCCCGAACGAAGTGAACCCCACCCTCCCCCTCAGAAATCGTGGGGGTAAGGGAGGAGGAGGAGGAGGAGGAGGAGGAGGAGGAGGGGGAGGAGGGGGGGGGGAGGGGGAGGGGGAGGGGGAGGGGGAGGGGGGAGGGGGAGGGGGAGGGTAGGGTTCGCATGTGGCCCCCCACGCGCGCCGCCGCCGCCCGCCCAGGGCCGGCGGGGGGACGGAAGCCGCGAGGTGCTGCGCCCTGCTGCTCTGGAGCGCCCTGGCCCCTCTCGGTGGGCTACGGCTCTCTGCAGCCCTCGCAGGGGTTGCGGCTTGGGGGGCCTCCGTGGCCCGCTGGCGGGGGCACTGTCATCGTCCTCGTCATCGTCTCCTCCCCCTCCTCCTCGTCCTCCTCCTCCTCCTTTTCCCAATCCCGATCCGAATCCCAATCCTAAGCTCCCTCCTCCTCCTCCTCCTCCTCCTCCTCCTCCTCCTCCTCCTCCTCCTCCTCCTCCTCGTCATCGTTATCGTCATCGTCATCGCCATCGTCCTCGCCCATCACCAGAGTGCGCGAGGTGATCGATCGAGGCTCCCCTCGGGCCTGGTCGCCGCGTGTGGCGCGCCCGGGCCTACGGCCCATGGGGCTCGGGCAGCGGAGCGTGCCCACTCCTGGGCTCGAGGCGCGGCTCCGACCGCACACCAGGGCTCGTTCCCATTCGAGGCCCTTTCGACTGCACGTAACATCGGCGCCCCCGCCCCCCCAACATACATCTCTGCGGCATGTGCGGGCATGTGCGTCTATGCTTTCAGAGTTTTGCTTGACCGTGCATTCGACTGTGCGTCGGACGGTGTGGCATGTGCGCGCATGTGCGGCAATGCTGTTGAGGCTTTTGCATATTTGCATGGGCATGTGCATGCGACTGTGCGGCATGTGCCTCCATGTGCGGCCCCTTCCGGACCACAATTTCAAAGTGAGCACTATAGAAGTGAGCACTATAGAAGTGAGTCCGGTGTACAGATACAATGTGTGCGTCGCCCCCCCAGGGGCGACGCGCGGACCGCGAAATCTTGTAGGACGTGCGTCGTGGCGGGCGCTTTCTGGCCACAGTGCTCGGGACCCGATCTGCTACAGGATGGGTATACCACATGTTCGTGTCGAACGCGCGCCTCCAAGGAGAACGTACAGTACTAGTATGTTGTTGTGCGTCCCCTAATGGTGACCCCTCGCCGGAGTTACCTTCCGCTGTTGGCGTGAAGAACGCCCATCTGGAAACGACACTGCAACGTGCCGGCCCCTGGACCCCCCATTTCAATGTTGCGTTCGCGGCCGCTGTCGGGGTGCCAGCGCCGGCAGAAAGACGCCCAGAGCTCCGCCGCTGAGGCAGCTCCGTCTTCAACACCGACATTGGGGGCACGGGGGGTCGCCCTCGACGTGCACGCACATCAGGAGGAGGCGGAGGAGGAGGAGGAGGAGGAGGAGGAGGAGGAGGAGGAGGAGGAGGAGGAGGACGAAGAGGAGAGATCGGCCAGACGATGGCACTTGAGGGCGCTCCAAGACTTGGGCGAGGCCAGAAAGCTTCCCGCGTGCCTGCACGCTCTGAGCAAATCAGCGTCGACCTCTACGCCTGGTGGGCGCTTCTCACGCCGGTGGCGGTGCAGTGCGGGCCCACGGGGGCCCCCCGATCGCCGACCGCGCTGCGACGGCGGCGCCCTGCGCGTGCCTGGGTCGGGCCCTCTCGCGGGCCCCCCCCCCCCCCCGAACGCCGCGCACCCAAGGCCGCTCTCGTCCATCCTCGTCTTCCTCATCGCCTCCTCCTCCCCCTCCTCCTCCTCCTTCCCATTCCTTCCCCTCCTCCTCCTCCTCCTCCCTCCTCCTTCCCCATTCCTCCTCTCCTCCTCCTCGTCCTCCTCTCCTCCTCCTCCTCCTTCCCATTCCTTCCCCTCCTCCTTCCTCCTCCTCCTCCTCCTCCTCCCCTCCTCCTCCTTCCCATTCCTCCTCCTCGTCGTCGTCCTCCTCCTCCTCCTCCTCCTCCTCCTCCCTCTGCCTCCTCCCCTTTAGATCTGTCGAGCTTTCTTCCGACACCCTTCGGGGCCTCCAGAGCGGGCGCGGCGCGCTCGTCCGCGCCTGCGGGCGCGGTCGGCCGCTGGCACGCTGCGGTCATGGGGGGCCATGGCATCGGCAGCGGACGCGACGCTGGGAGCTATTCCCGATGGGGAGGAGGAGGAGGAGATAGGAGGAGGAGGAGAGGAGGAGGAGGAGGAGGAGGAGGAGGAGGGAGGAGGAGGAGGAGGAGGAGATAGGAGGAGGAGGAGGAGGAGGAGGAGGAGAGGGAGGAGGAGGAGGAGGAGAGGAGGAGGAGGAGGAGGAGGAGGAGGAGGAGGGAGGAGGAGGGAGGAGGAGGGGAGGAGGAGGAGGACGAGGAGGACGAGGAGGAGGAGGAGGAGCTATTCCCGATGGGGATGGGCCAGTATCGGGTCTGGCGAAAGGGGGGGATTGGGAAAGGGGGGGTTACGAAATTTGCTGCATGCAGCTGGTTTCGGCCTCACCGAGGGGCCCATTCCTCGATACATAGCCGCCTCCGGCGCCGGGAGGCGCCGGGAAAATCGGCTACGTGAGCTGATTCTCAACCCCCCCCTTTGCTATCCCCCCCTTTCGCCCGACCCGACAGTATGCGGCCCGAGCTGTACGCGCACCAGCCGCCCTCGGCCACCGGGTACGACCGCTGGGGCCTGGGCGACGGAGCGACCGGCGACGCCGCGATCCTCCTTGCCCTTGCGGCCTGGGGGGGCATCCCCTGCCGGCGGTGCCAGCGGCGTTCCGTTCGGCGGAGGGCCTCAGCCTCGAGGGGGCCGAGGGGCTCCAAGGGATGACTGGTCCACGGTGGTGGACCTCCCTCGGCCGGGCGCCGCGTCCCGTGCTCTCGGCGCGACCGAGTCGGCACTGGTGGTCGACTTGGAGAGCTTCGAAGAAGAAAAAACGCCATAAACAGAAGCTTCTCGGATCCGCGCGGGGCCCCCCGGCGGCGCCTCCGGCGCCGCCTCTGGCGGGCTAGCGCCAAGAGGTCACATTTATGGCTTTTTTCTTCTCCTAGAGCTGGAGCTCGAATCTCTGTACCCTTTGTGATGGGCTTGTTTTCCACCACCACCACCACCATAAGTTGGAGAGGGGAGGGACGGGGAGGAGGAGGAGGAGGAGCAGAAGGAAAAGGGAAAGGAGGAGGAGGAGGAGAAGGAGGAAGAGGAGGAGGAGGAGCAGGAGGAGGAGCAGGAGGAGGAGCAGGATGAGCAGACTGAGCAGAAGGAGAAGAAGGAGGAGGAGGCGGAGGTGGAGCAGCAGGAGGAAGAGTAGAAGGGGCAGAATGATGATAATGCTGATGATGATTATGATGATGCTGATGATGCTGCTGCTGCTGATGATGATGAGGATGCGGATGATGATGAGGATGATGATGATAATGGTAATGATAATGATGATGACTATGTTGATGATGATGACGATGATGATGATGATGATGATGATGATGATGATGATGATGATGATGATGATGATGATGATGATGATGCTGATGATGATGATGATGATGAGGAGGAGGAGGAGGAGGAGGAGGAGAAGGAGGAGGAGGAGGATGAGGAGGAGGAGGGTGATGATGATGAGGAGGAGGAGAAGGATGACCCCTTCCCCGTCCTGCTTATGGTGGTGGTTGTGGTGGAAAACAAGCCAACCACTTTGGCCAAGGGGGGCGACGGAGCCGTGGTGCTCCTCGGCGCGGACCGAGGACGGAGCTGCTGGCCCCACCCCTCTGGGGTGCGCACCCTGCGGGACGGTTGCTCGGAGGCTGATAGACCTCCTACCCTGACACGTCGATTAGTGAATTGGCCGTTTAGGGTTCGCGAGAGGACGTCGCGGCCGTTATTTTTGCGGGTCCAGGTCCGTCGGTTTCGGTCCTAGGCCGGTTTCACTAAAGGGAGGTTTACTAAAGGGAGGTTTGACCACCGCCGAGTTGCGTGGGTGTCCACGGGGTGGGAGGCCTGACGCCGAGGAGGGTCCGATGCCGGGAGCGGATCGGGCAACGCCTTACCACGCCGCGGACGAGTCGGTGGACGAGGCAAAGGAAGAGTCAGACGCCGGGATTGCGAGCGACGTGGCCCTTCCGTTGCTGGGGCCTTCCCCCGCCCGGGTGCCCCCTCCGCCTCCGCTGTGGGTTCAGGCTCCAGCCACCAGGGCTGGAACGGTAGCGGCTCGTCCCAGGGCCCGTGGCGCGCCCGCGTCAGCCATGGCGGAGGGCGCTCCCATGGCCCGCGCCGAGGTTCAGATGGAGGCGCGCCCGTGGTGGAGGGCGCGCCCGTGGCGGAGGGCGTGCCCATGGCCCGTGCCGAATTGGCCGCGCAGGCGGTCCAGGCTCCCGCGCTGCCAGTGTGCGGGCGGCGACGGAGCTCCGGGCTGTGCGTGCCGGGGGGCCTCGGCTCCTGCAGCGGCGCAGCAGCGCGCGCGGGCCCCCTCTGCGGAGGGTCTCCAGGCGTTGCCGGCCCACGCTCCAGCGGCCCCCCCGAGCGAGTCCAAGAGCCGAGCGTCGACGCCGGCGTCCGCGCTGGTGGCGGCGTGGGGCAAGAGCGGCCAGGGAGGCGTTCCGCCGAGACCGCTGCTCCCTCTGCCTCCTCCTCCTCCTCTTCCTCCTCCTCCTCCTCCTCCTCCTCCTCCTCTTCCTCCTCTTCCTCCTCCTCCTCCTCCTCCTCCTTCCGAGGCCCTTGGGGGTTCTGGCGCAGGCCCCGCAGCGGCACCGGCCCCCCCGTCTGGCCTCCCGCCCGCTGCCTGGGGCAGTTCGGAGGGGAAAAGCACACAGACACAGGTGATCGCCGACTCCGAGGGAAATATGGAAAACATGGGAAGTTGTGGGGAAGACGGAAACCGAGAACATATGGACAAAGATTGGGAATCCTGGGAGTTGTGTCTATTATTTGTGTGTCCCAGGGCCCCTTTAAACAGCAACGACATCAGAACGACCACCGCAGAGCCCCAGCTGAGCCACGCACCCGCTGTCGGTGTAAGACTGTTCGGTCCTCCCACTCGCGATGCGGCAGCGTGCAGAATTCAAGTCGTGGTTCATCGAGAACAAGCCGCGATCGCGATACCAGTATGTTTTGTAAGGGGGATTGGCGGAGACATCCCCCTCTCCCTGGAGGAACTGAAGGGCAACTGGGCGAAGAATAGGGTCAAGGACATCGAGGTGGAGTTCTTCGGAGAGGTCGGAGCGCGCGCGGGAAACGAGGATAATGAGGAGGAGGAGGAGGAGGAGGAGGAGGAGGAGGAGGAAGAGGAGGGACGCTGGGAGGTCTCTTCTCGCTGACATGGCTGGTTCCCTTCGGAATTCTGGTCAAAGCGTACCCCAAGAAAAATCCAAGGAGGAGAATGGGTCCATATTCCTCCGTTACGTAAATTGGGACCCTGTATGAATAATGCCCCTGGGGATCCGTAATCATTTTGGTTTAAGGCCTTCTGGCTTCACTCTTTCCGCAATAGGGGATATAACCCGCTGTAAGTAATGCTTGCTTTGCTGCATTCATTTTCAATTGTATCATTAAGCTCGCACGCCGCCAGGCGCACGGCTTACGTTCGCTCAGTGTATGTAATGGGCATATTCGATGAGTTGTCGTATCGTGAGAGTTGCTGGTG
This sequence comes from Prorocentrum cordatum, assembly GCA_963575745.1. Taxonomy (NCBI): domain Eukaryota; class Dinophyceae; order Prorocentrales; family Prorocentraceae; genus Prorocentrum; species Prorocentrum cordatum. The sequence continues at coordinate 470,213 of CAUYUJ010015782.1, read as the reverse complement.
AACGCTTGGCCGCAGCATATCTGACATGGAGCAGTTTGAGAATGTCCTGCAGAAGACCAGAGCGCGGGCCAAACCGCTGCAGCTGAACAACTTGGAATAAGTACTGAAGGACATCCGGAGCAACGGCCGAGCTTTGGACCTGGGCGTTTGGAGTCTATTAGTCTCGTTGTGCGGTCGCCACTAGCCACAGCTAGCACCTGCATTGCGATACTGGGACGAGGACCTGGGTGGACCAACTGACTGCAATTCTGCACCTGGTTACTTTGTTATCGAATTCATCTCGCATTTCTTGATCGTCTTTCAGACGACGATAATTGCTTTCCAGGGGAAGGCCGTATACCAGTCGATGCATTGTCTTGGCAGTTATTTCCATGTGTACGATTTCTGTTCAACCGGCAATTGGGGCTGTGGACACTCCCTCTGCCGCAGTTTTTTCATATGGGCCTCGTGTGTTTACGAGCCAGCCCTGGCTTGGAAATGGCAAGATGAGGGCAATCAACTGAGGAGCACGTCTGCTTCAATGTGGCGCTGTACCCGAACCACTACATCATTTGAGCGGCCCGGTCGCTCCCTCCAATCAAACTTTCTTCCTCGTTGAACCTCCGGATGGTGGGTGGCATGTGGTGGCCTCCCCCCCTCCCGCCGTCCCCTCTTTGGAAAAGTCCCCTTACTTTCCCTCCTCCCTGTGGCGACCGGAGGGCCCCGCTCGCGCGCGTCGGCCGAGCGGCCGCGCGCGGAGGTCCGCGTGCGCGCGCGGGTGGACGGGGGGCGCCCGAAGGCACTGCGGAAAAAAGGCGCGAGGAGGGATGTGTGGAGGGAGGGAGGATGCACCCGAAGGGGTTGAACGTGACGGGCGAGGCGGGAGTGTTGGGAGGTGAGGGAAGTCAGGACGAAGAGGAACAAGGTGGTAGGGACGAGAAGGGAGGGAGGGACAACGAGGGCAGGAGGGAGGGAAAAGGGGAGGCTGTGCACGAATTTGGTGGAACAGTGGCATGAGCGCGGACGCTGTGCTCCTATCGAAAGGCCTCGTTCAACGGCATTGAACCGATGGGGAGCAAAACGGAACCCTGGCACAGGGCACGACAGTATCGACAGAGACGGTGCTTGGACAGGTTGCCAAGAGAGGGGGGGGGGAATGACATAGGTAGATACGGTTAGATCCTGGCGGCTTGAGCTCCGTCAGAAGATTGGGAGGGGCGAGGAAAAAAGGAGGAACAAAGTAGATCAATGAGGGACCAACGATGCGGCAAGACCCTCCCGGCGCCTTGAGAACCCGAGCGCCCGCAGGGCCTGCCATTCAGGCGAGCCCCGCCTTGCAAGCGGAGTTGACCTGCATCGTTCTATTTGCAATGCGTGGGCAGGCGCATGCCGTTCGCGGAAGTATCTAGCGATGCCACCATTTCGAACAAGGAAGCGCCCTCCCATACTCTCAAACGATTCAGGACCGTTGGTCGTTGCCCTAAAGCTAGGGCCGCATTTTGAAATCTTCCCGCCTCCCATCGTATGTGGGCAACGTTTCAGTGCGGGGCGCCAAGGCGAGAACCAGATTTTGAAAACAATCAGAGGCAGCAGCGTGGAATGGGGATTCCCCGCTGCAGTGTCCCGGCGGAGAACCGCGGGTCACGCCCGGAGGCCGCGAGGAAGACATCCACCTCCACGCCCATATCCTCCTTGTCGTCCACTGCCTCATCCTCCTCCGTCCTCCGCAACAAACACCTGCTCGTGCACCTCCTCAAGCAGCGTCACCCTGCCATCCCCCTCCCCATCGTCCTCCTCCTCCTCCTCCTCCTCCTCCTCCTGGCCATCCTGGTCCTCCTCCTCCTCTTGTTCGTCGTCCTCCTCCTCTTCCTCCTCATCCTGCTGGTCCTCCTCCTCCTCCTCCTCCTCCCTTAGCTCCTCCTCGTCCTCCTCGCCCTTTTCCTCCACTTGCTCCTGCACCAGATCATGAATAAGACGCGGCAGACCGCCTGAATATGACGGCGCCGATGCACCTACTTCCGCGGGCAGCTTGCGCGCGGGTGACCGCGCAATCGATCCCCGTGGCGTCGCCCCCCCACCTTCAAAGTAGGCGGTGCAGCGGGCCGCTTCTGTCAAAGCCTCGCCTCCCCCCTCGGGGGCGGTTAACCCACCCATCCCACTAGCAGACCGTGGAGGTTTTGGATAAGGAATCCAGGGTCTGGAGCCTTTTGGAGATCCGCCTGCTTGGAGCGGGAGGGGTGGGCAGAATTTGTCCGCCCCCAATCATTGTGAGCTCTCTACCCACCGTCTCCCCCCCTCCCCCCACTTCCTCCCCCCTCCCGCCTCCCTCCTCCCTCCCCCCTCCCTCCCGCCTCCCTCCCGCCCTTCCTCCGCCTCAGATCCCCTGGAGGAGGGCGGCAGGTGAGCTGTGCGGTTGCGGTTGCGCGCCCGCGGGCGGGTTGAAATGTGTCGCCCAGTTGGGGTTGCGGTCGCGGGCCCGCGGGCGGGTTGAAATGCGTCGCGTAGTTGCGTTTGCGCGCCCGCGGGCGGGTTGAAATGTGTCGCGTCGTTGCGGTTGCGTTTGCGCGCCCGCGGGCGGGTTGAAACGTGTCGCCCAGGTGCGGGTGCGGTTGCGCGCCCGCGGCCGGGTTCAAATGTGTCGCCCAGTAGCGGTTGCGGTTGCGCGCCCGCGGGCGGGCCGAAATGTGTCGCCCAGGTGCGGTTGCGGTTGCGCGCCCGCGGGCGGGTTGAAATGTGTCGCCCAGTTGGGGTTGCGGTTTCGCGCCGCGCGGCGGATTGAAATGTGTCGCGTAGTTGCGTTTGCGCGCCCGCGGGCGGGTTGAAATGTGTCGCGTCGTTGCGGTTGCGTTTGCGCGCCCGCGGGCTGGTCGAAATGTGTCGCGTTGTTGCGGTCGCGGTTGCGCGCCCGCGGCCGGGGTGAAATGCGTCGCCCAGTAGCGGTTGTTGTTGCGCGCCCGCGGGCGGGTCGAAATGTGTCGCCCAGTTGCGGTTGCGGTTGCGCGCCCGCGGGCGGGCCGGAATGTGTCGCCCTGTTGCGGTTGCAGTTGCGCGCCCGCGGGCGGACTAAGATGTGTCGCCCATTTGCGGTCGCGCTTGCGCGTCCGCGGGCGGGTTGAAATGCGTCGCCCAGTTGCGGTTGCTGTTGCGCGCCCGCGGGCGGGTCGAAACGTGTCGCCCAGTTGCGGTTGCGGGTGCGCGCCCGCTGGCGGGTTGACATGTGTCGCCCGGTTGCGTTTGCGCGCCCGCGGGCGGGTCGAAATGTGTCGCGTAGTTGCGGTTGCGGTTGCGCGCCCGCGGGCGGTATGAAATGTGTCGCGCAGTCGCGGTTGCGGTTGCGCGCCCGCGGGCGGGTTGAAATGGGTCGCCCAGTTGCGTTTGCGTTTGCGCGCCCGCGGGCGGGCCGAAATGTGTCGCCCGGTTGCGGTTGCGGTTGCGCGCCCGCTGGCGGGTTGACATGTGTCGCCCGGTTGCGTTTGCGCGCCCGCGGGCGGACTAAGATGTGTCGCCCATTTGCGGTCGCGCTTGCGCGTCCGCGGGCGGGTTGAAATGCGTCGCCCGGTTGCGGTTGCTGTTGCGCGCCCGCGGGCGGGTCGAAACGTGTCGCCCAGTTGCGGTTGCGGGTGCGCGCCCGCTGGCGGGTTGACATGTGTCGCCCGGTTGCGTTTGCGCGCCCGCGGGCGGGTCGAAATGTGTCGCGTAGTTGCGGTTGCGGTTGCGCGCCCGCGGGCGGTATGAAATGTGTCGCGCAGTCGCGGTTGCGGTTGCGCGCCCGCGGGCGGGTTGAAATGGGTCGCCCAGTTGCGTTTGCGTTTGCGCGCCCGCGGGCGGGCCGAAATGTGTCGCCCGGTTGCGGTTGCGGTTGCGCGCCCGCGGGCGGGTTGAAATGTGTCGCCCAGTTGCGGTTGCTGTTGCGCGCCCGCGGGCGGGTCGAAATTTGGCGCCCAGTTGCGGTTGCGGTTGCGCGCCCGCTGGCGGGTTGACATGCGTCGCCCGGTTGCGTTTGCGCGCCCGCGGGCGGACTAAGATGTGTCGCCCATTTGCGGTCGCGCTTGCGCGTCCGCGGGCGGGTTGAAATGCGTCGCCCAGTTGCGGTTGCGGTTGCGCGCCCGCGGGCGGGCCGGAATGTGTCGCCCTGTTGCGGTTGCAGTTGCGCGCCCGCGGGTGGACTAAGATGTGTCGCCCATTTGCGGTCGCGCTTGCGCGTCCGCGGGCGGGTTGAAATGCGTCGCCCAGTTGCGGTTGCGGTTGCGCGCCCGCGCGCCCGCGGGCGGTATGAAATGCGTCGCCCGGCTGCGGTTGCGCGCCCGCGGGCGAGTTGAAATGTGTCGCGCAGTCGCGGTTGCGGTTGCGCGCCCGCGGGCGGTATGAAATGTGTCGCCCAGTTGCGGTTGCGGTTGCGGTTGCGCGGGCGGGTCGAAATGCGTCGCCCAGTTGCGGTTGCGCGCTCGCGGGCGGGTTAAAATACGCATGTTGTTCAAGGTGCTCTCCTGACGTTCAGTCATTCAATCAGTCAGTCGCCGGCGGGCGCGGAATTTCACCCGGCTCCGCCGTGAACCGCGTTCCATCCGTGTTACTTCGGTTCATTTCTTTAAGTTTCATGGTCGTGATAGGCGAGGATTCTGGCGAGGCGCCCGCGCCGCCCTCGCGGCGCGCGCCCGGTGGTGCGGCGAGGAAAGGTTGTTCACAAGGAAGAGAGAAATGAGTGGGAAAAGGGCGGCATGGGGAGGATGATCCGTTGCTCCTCCGTTTCTTTTTATCATCTTCACTCCCCCTCTTCCCTGTCCGTTTTTTCTTCCTCCTTCGGTCTCTCCCGCCATCCCCCCCCGCCCCCCCTTCGTATCTGCCCCCGTTCCTGCGCCCCTTCCGCCCCTATCTCCCCCCTTCCGTTTGTTTCCTCTCGATGCCATTTTCTCTGTTTTTCTCCCAGTTTCTTTCTCCTGCCCAGTTTTTTATGCTGTTCCTCCCTCTCTCTCTATCTCTCTCTCTCTTTCTGTCTGTCTGTCTCTGTCTCTTTTTTTTCCTCTCTCTCTCTCTCTCCTCTCCTTTTTTTTGTTCTCTATCTCTCTCTCTTCTCTCTCTCTATTCTCTCTCTCTCTCTCTCTCCTCTCTTCGTCTCTGTCTCTTTCTCTCTCTCTCTTTTTCAATATTTGTTTTTCCTCTCTCTCTCTCTCTCCCTTTCTCCATCTCTCTATATCTCCTTATCTCTTTAACTTTCTCTTGCCCAGTCTTTCTGTCCCTCCTCGCTCTCTCTCTCTCTCTCTTTCTCTCTCTCTCTCTATCTCTGTCTTTCGCTTTGTTTCTCTTCTCTCTGTTGCACTTTTTCCTTCTTTCTCGCTATATATGCCTCTGTCTTGTTCTCTTGATCGGCCTTTATTGTCCAATATATGTTCTCGCTCTTTCACTTCATCTCGCCTTCTTCCTCTCTCCTTGTTTCACTCTTTCGTCTTTTGCTCGATTTTTATGTTATTCCTCCGTCTATTTTCCTGTTCCTCTCTCTCTCTCTCTCGTTCTCTCTTTATCGCTCTCTCTCTCTCTCTCTATCCGTTTTTTTTTTTTTTGTTTTCTATCTCTCTCTCTTGCTACCCCGCTCTCTCTCTCTCTCTCCTTTTTTTTTGTTTCCTCTCTCTCTCACTCTCTCTCTCTCCCCGCCTCTCTCTTTCTCTCCATCTCTCTCTCTCCTCTCTCTCTCTCTCTTTCTCTCTTTTTTTTTTTTTTCTCTCTCTCTCTCTCTCTCTTTCCCTCTATCTATCTCTTCTTCTCGTGCTCGTTCTTGGTGTTTTCCCGGCGGAGCCGGGTGAAATTCCGCGCCCGCCGGTGTGACTGACTGACTGACTGATTGACTGAATGAACGTTAGGAGAGCACTTCTGACGGCGCATTTCAAACCGCCCGGGAACGCGCAACCGCGACCGGGCGACGCATGTCAATCCGCCCGCGCGCGCAACCGCAAGGGCAACCGGGCGACGCATTTCGACCCGTCCGCCCGCGCAGCCGCAAGGGCAACCGGGCGACGCATTTCGACCCACCCGCGCGCGCAACCGCAAGGGCAACCGGGTGGCGCATTTCGACCCGTCCGCGCGCGCAACCGCAACCGCGACCGGGCGACGCATTTCAACCCGCTCGCGCGCGCAACCGCAACCGCAACCGGGCGACGCATTCCATCCGCCTGCGCAACCGCAACCGCAACCGCAATGTGGCGGCACAAGTCAACCCGCCCGCGCAACTGCAACTGCAACTCGCCCGCGGGCGCGCAACCGCAGCCGGGCGACGCATTTCATACCGCCCGCGGGCGCGCAACCGCAACCGCAACCCGGCGACGCATTTCGACCCGCCCGCGCAGACGCAACCGCAGACGCAACCGGGCGACACATTTCAACCCGCACGCGCGCGCGACCGCAACCGCAACTGGGCGACGCAATTTACTGCCGCGGCGACACGGAAAGACGAAACTCACGAAGACGAACCAGCCCGAGCCCAACAAGTTAGTTAAGAGGAAGACGAATCGTTATGCCAAAAAAGTTGATAGTAGGAAGACGAAGACGAAGACAACAGCGGTCATCCAGATTTTGTGGAGTTAGGATATGTGATCGTTTGAGCATGCTGGGTGCATGCTTCTGAAAACGTTGGTCTGACACGGACGTCTAGGCTCTTGCTAACGCGGTTTGGCCAGGATTATGACGTAGGGGATGTTTCATCGCATCATGCGATAAGTCAGCGCTAGGTGTCTCCAGCTTGGAGTTGACGACGGTTTACTGAGCATCGATGAGCAACGATTGTCATGAAGAGCTTGGCTTGTTGCCAACACGCATGTACAGTCACTCCAGGGGATAGCGATGGGCATCTGTCGTAAGGTATCCTTGCGCCCTTGCCATCTTGGGCGGCCGCGGCATCTTTACTACGTGGGCTCCTGTTTGTTTTGTCCTGGCGCCGCCAAGGGCTTGCCTCCTTACTCCGCGTCCCTATGCCCTGGACTGTCTGTAGTATGACCATATTTCCGACACGCATACCATGAAATATGAGCTGATGGATGCATGGACGGACACGTATACATATATACATATATATATATATACATACATGTATATGTACATGTGCATGTACAGGAGGAGGAGGAGGAGCAGGAGGAAGAGGAGGAAGAGGATGATGATGATGATGAGGAGGAGGAGGAGGAGGAGGAGGAGGGGGATGATGATGATGCTGCTGCTGCTGATGATGCTGCTGATGATGATGATGATGATGAGGAGGAGGAGGAGGAGCACGTATGCATACCTCTATGTGTATGCATGCACGTATGCATACCTCTATATACACATAGACCGATGTGTGCGTGTGTTGAGGGACGCTGTCTTCCCCCCACCGGACACCAGCTCCACATGAAACTCTCATCTGTAGCTATGCATCGGCACCAAACACGACATAAAACTGCCAATGTGTCGGTCTTCTGACACCAAGCAAGCAAGGCAGGAGGCAACACAACATTCCAAACGACCGAACGACGCGCGTTATGGATTTTGTTTGGTTTGGCGAGTGCGGGGTGGCGATTAAGATGGGGAGGTGTGGCTTGACAGTTATGGAAAGAAGACGAATCGCCCCCACGAAAAGTTAATAATTAGGACATAGAAGACGAATCCACCAGAAGACGAACCAGCCCAACCGAAAGTTAATAGTTAGAAAGACGGAAGACGCACGACGAATCCCAACAAAAAGTTAATAGTTTCGTCTTTACGTGTCGCCGCGCGCAGTAACCCGCCCGCGCGCGCAAACGTAACCGCAACCGCAACCGGGTGACACATTTCAACCAGCCCGCGCGCGCAACCGCAACCGCAACCAGGCGACATTTTTCAACCCGCCCGCGCGCGCAACCGTAAGCGCAACCGGCTAAGCATTTCAACCCGCCCGCGCGCGCAATCGCAAGGGCAACCGGGCGACGCATTCCAACCCGCCCGCGCAACCGCAACCGCAACCGCAATGTGGCGGCACAAGTCAACCCGCGCGCGCAACCGCAACCGCAACTGCAACCCGGCGACGCATGTCGACCCGCCCGCGCAAACGCAACCGCAGACGCAACCGGGCGACACATTTCAACCCGCACGCGCGCGACCGCAACCGCAACTGGGCGACACAATTCAACCCGCCCGCGCGCGCAACAGCAACCGTAACCGGGCGACGCATCTCAACTCACCCAATTGGGCGTGCAACCGCAACCGCGCCCGCAATTGGGCGACACATTTCAACCCTCTGCGCAACCGCAACCGCAACCGCATACGGGCAACACATTTTAACCCGCCCGCGCAACCGCAACCGGGCGACACATTTCCACCCGCCCGCGCAACCGCAACCGCAGCCGCAACCAGGCGACGCATTTCTATCCGCCCGCGCAGCCGCAACCGCAACCGGGTGACACATGTCAACTCGCCCGCGCAACCGCAACCGCAGCCGCAGCTGGGCAATACATGTCAACCCGCCCGCGCAACCGCAACCGCAACCGCAACCGCAACCAGGCGCCACATTTCAACCCGCCCGCGCGCGCAATCGCAACCGCAACCGGGCGACATGTCAACCCGCCCGCGCAACCGCAACCGCAACCGCAACCGCAACCGCAACCGCAACCGCGACCAGGCGGCACATGTCAACCCAGCCGCGCAGGCGCAACAGCAACCAGGCGGCATAATTCAACCCGCCCGCTCACCGCCACCGCAACCGCAACCAAGCGACACATTTCAACTTGCGCGCGCAATCGCAACCGCAACCAGGCGACACAATTCAACCCAGCCGCGCAACCGCAACCGCAACCGGGCGGCACAAGTCAACCCGCCCGCGCAACCGCAACCGCAACCGCAACCGCAACCGTGCGACACATTTTAAGCCGCTCGCGCGCGCGCAACCGCAACCGCAACCGGGCGACACATTTCACCTCGGGTACACACACATCATGGGTCACCTTGCCCTCGTGTGCACGTTCTCTTTGGTGTCCGCTCACCTGCGGTCCTCCTGCAGAGGATCGGAGGAGGAAGGAGGGTTGGATGGAGGAGGGAAAGAGGATGGAGGAGGGAGGGAGGAGGGAGGGGAGGGGGGGGAGCAAGGAGGGGGGAGGGAGCGAGGAAGGAGGGAGGAGGGGGGGAGGGAGGAGGCAGGGAGGGGAGGAGGGAGGAAGGAGGGAGGGAAGGAGGATCACGAGGAAGAGGAGGAGGAGGAGGAGAAGGAGGAGGAGGAGGAACAGGAACAGGAGGAGGAGGAGGAGGAGGAGGAGGAGGAGGAGGAGGAGGAGGGGGAGGAGGGGGAGGAGGACGGAGAGGAAGAGGAGGACGAGACAGAAAGCGGGAAGAGGAGGATTGGCAGGATGGCCAGCAGGAGGAGGAGGAGGAGGAAGAGGAGGACGACGATGACGATGAAGAGAGGGATGCGGCGGTGGTCGTGTCCCGGGGGTTGTAGGAGCAGGCGCCCATGGATGAGGGGACCCGATGGCTCGATAGGAATATGGAGGGCCAGGAGGTTGCGAAGGAGGAGGGGGAGGCCGATGAGGAGGACGAGGGGGAAGAGAGGAGGAGGGGGCGAGGACCAGGAGGACAAGGACGCGGTTCTCCGCCGGGACATTGCAGCGGGGAGTCCCAATTCTACGCTGCTGCCTCTGTTTTTTTGTTGTTGTTCTCTCTCTCTCTCTCTCGCTCTCACGCTCTCACTCTCCTTCTGTCTCTTTCGCTCTCGCTCTCGCTTTCTCTCTCTCTCTCTCTTTCTCTCTCTCTCTCTCTCTCTTTCTCTCTCCTCTCTCTCTCCTCTCTCTATCTCTCTTTCTCGTGCTCGGTCTTTGTGCTGTTTCTCCCTCTCTCACTCTTTCTCTCTCTCACTCTCGCTCTCTCACTCTCTCTTTCTCTCACTCTTTCTCTCTTTGTCTGTCTGTCTGTCTCTCTCTCTCTCTCTCGCTCTTTCTCTCCCCCCCCGGCCATCTCAGGACGAGGCGTTTTACGCGCAGCTGCGAGTTCGGATTCCCATCCTGAATATTCGCGCCGAGTACACTGGGAAGAGGTGCACCAGCAAGAGCGCCCCCTGGCTGCTTTCCCCGCCTGCTCTTCTGACGTGATGCCCAATGTCCATCAAGTGCCCCAGGGTGTGGACCCCGCAGATCAAGAGAGGGCGGGCCGATAATATGAGTGGGAACTTACCGCGGGATTGCGGAAGAAACCGCGTGGAGTTGTCTTGGGACGTGTCTAACCCATCGGCACCAAGTGGCAGTGCCCATAGGCCCATCAAAGACGAACGAAATGGAACGCCGTGTGTTGTCTTCTGGAAGTTGTATCGGGAACGCATTCGTTGCACGCCCGAAAGAAAGAGTAAGTGAGGGAGGGACGATAGTTACAAGGACGACGACGCGTTTGAGGAGACGGAGGAGACAGGGTGTTAACACATGAGAGGCGCCACTAGCATGGGCAAGGTTGAGCATCATCACAAGGAGGAGACAGAGGATGGCATGGAGGGCGAGGAGGAAGGGTATGGGATCTAGGGGCGGCCCCACCGACCCCTGGCAAACCACCCCCTTCCGTGCCGTCTCCCTCGCCTCGCCCCACGACGTATGTGTGCGGCGCGAGGGAACCTTGGAAGGCGAGCACGACGTCACGGAAGGGGATGGTTTGCTAGAGGTCGGTCAGACCTCGCCCGAGGAATCGGCGGCGCAGAGCATTGTTGACACGTCGTCCTTTCAGCAGCGACCTTGGATTGAGGTGTATAGCCATCATTGTGGCCTCAACGTGCGCCGCTCGGTACAGCCGGGGCCCTGAAGAAGGAACCCTTTTCGTTGGGGAGGGGCTCGGTGTTCCGTGACTGTTCTACAGTTTGCCTTCTGTTTTCCTGAGGTTTTCCATGAGAAATCGAAGTTCAACTTATGGGAGAAAGGGGCCCCGTTCCTTATTTAGGGTTCCTTAGGTCAACGCCCCGACTGTATGGGCGTCGAAGACTGCAGTCGCGGGCGCCCCCTCACGCCGGCACCAGACGCGCAGACAAGCGCGTGAGCGCGCCCGCACGCGCACTGGCGGTTCACTCGCTCAGTCTCGGGAGGGAGGAAGCACACACAGACACAAATAGTTGTCGATGCCCAGGAGAATATGGAAAACATTGGAAGTGGAAGGGGAAGACGAAACACTGAACATACGGGGAATCCTGGGATTTGCGTCCATTTACGTGTGTGTGTGTGTGTGTGTGTGTGTCCTTGGGCCCCTTCGCAGTCGCGTGCCAGCTCCAGCTTCTTTCCCGCGCCTGTCCGCGCGGCGGTGAAAATTTCGCAGGCGCCCCGCCCTCCCCGCGGGCGGCTCCTGGGAGATAGGCAAGCCCCGTGTGCTGAGTTGTCACCAAGCCGACGTCGTGGCCTTGGAAAGCATGACGTACCTTTGCTGTAGCCAACCCCCGTTCATGTCATCGACACCCTTCCTTCCCGCGTCGACGAGACGCCCTTGGGCATGATCTTGCCCTGGCAGGCCGTGGACTTCGCAGCATCCAGGCAGGGTGAGTTTCCGTTTTTGGACTTGGGTGGCACACGCTGGGTCTCCCGGGAGCTACTGAACGGAGCCACGTTTGCGGCTCGGGCAGCACGAAGGGGTGGCGAGGTCTCATGTGGGTTAGTTTTGAATGCCGCTGGATTTCCAAGGAGCCTGTGGGAGTCGCAGCAGTCATTCAGCTGGCAACGCCCAGGGCGGTGAGATTTCATTCGGATTTGTGTAGGACCGCGTTCAGCGGGACTTCCCACAAACTCACGAAAGTGGCGACACTTTCGCAGCTTGCAGCACTCAGGGGGCCCGAGGCCTCATTGGATCTGGGTGGGAACGCACCCCGTTGTGGTTCGGAGGAGCTTACGACAGGGGGGACAATTGTTTACGCTTCGCGAATCCCCGCCAGCCCATTCAGAAGCCCTGCCCACGAGAGCTGACGGGAAATGGAAATCAGAGACGCATATAGTGAAACAGAGCGGTCAACGAGAGGAGGGGGAGGAACGTGTTGAGCCATGTTGGAGGCTATCTTGGAGCATCGGAAACCTTCTTGGAGCTACGGGGCTTTTTGGAAGGGTCTTGGGGTCCTCTTGGGGCTTTTCTGGGGCATCTTGGGGCCCTCTTGGGGCTCTTTGGGGGGTCTTGGGGTCCTCTTGGGGCTCTTTTGGGGCGTCTTGGGGCCCTCTTCGGGCCCCTCTTCGGGCCGTCTTGGGGCTCTCTAGGGGCTCTCCTGGGAGCTTAGGTGGGCCTCCTGGGGCCATCTTGGAGGCCATCGATCAAATGGGGAGGGGGGGGCCCTTTATCTAGGTCTCCCTCACTAAGAGCCCTCGGAATCGCCTCTGGGGGTCCTCTTGGGGCACTCTTGGGGCGTTCTTTGGCGCTCTTGGGCGCCGTTTTGGGAGCCTCTTTGGCCCCTCTTGGAGCTCTCTTGGACCAGGGCCATCTTGAGACCTCAAAAGCGCATCGGAAGCGAAGAGGCGAGAAGGCCAAACACATCGACTTTCTTATGGTTTCTAAAGGATTTTGGCTTCTCGGGGAGGTCCTGGGGTCTCCAAAAGCACTTGGATCCGTCTTGTGGCCCTCTTGGGGCCTCTTGGAGGCATGCTGTTAGCTATCTTGAGCCATGTTGGGCTATCGTCAACGATCTTGGAGGCTGTCTTGGGCTCTCTGGGGCCCTCTTGGAGCCATCTTGGGCCAAAAAGGACCCTCTGATCGCGGTACTCCCTGTCCAGGTCCAGGGGAATAGGTAGGGGGAGGGGTCAACCATCACCCGAAGGGAAAGAGGGGCTCTAGGAAGAGGGAAGAAAGACATCGTTAGACCGCCTGCGCCCAGAGGGCTGGTGGGATTGCGCAGTCGGCAGCACCTGCGGACGCGAGGTCTCATGTCGATCTAGGTCGGATCGCACCCCGCTGGGCCTCTCACAAGCTCGCGATCTACGCGACAGTTGCGCAGTTGGAAACACTCAGGGAGGCGGAGTCTCATTGGGGTCTGGGCAGGGCCACATTCCGCCGGGCCCCCCAGGAGCTCGCGCACGTGGCGGCCGTTGCGCAGTTGGCAGCACCCGTGGAGGCCAGGTCTCATCCGGATCTGGGCAGGCCGCCCCTGGCAGGAGCTCCCACGAGCTCGCGAAAGCGGCGACGTCTGCACAGCTGGCAGCCCTGGGCGCCGCAAAGGGGGCGAAGCAGGTAGCGGGTAAGAGGACGTATGGGGTGTTATCCTCGTGTAGAAGGTAGGGGTCGAAGAAGAAGAAGAAGAAGCAACATCATCAACACAAACTTTTGGCGCTTCGCGCGGATTTCTTGGATCTGCGCTGGGCCCCCTCCCCAGCGGCGCCACTGGCGCCGCCCCTGGCGCACTCCGCGCGCCAGGGGGGGGAGGGTTCGGCGTGGATCTGAAAAATCCGCGTGGAGCGCCAACAGGTCGTGTTTATGCCGATTTTACTTCCTCTAAGGAGGCCAGCGAGAAGAGGGAAGGATGCGGGGGGCAGGAAACAAATCTACGGTCTGTGCAAAACGAGGGCCCGCCCAAGGGAGACTTGGGAGACGCTTGCGCGTTTGACCGATGAGGTTTCGAAGTGGTTAACTGCAGGTCAAATTGAGAAGAAATCTGCGAGCGCAAGCACAACAGCACGCATGTTATGACCGTTGATGCGACGACTTCCACACAGCGCTGTTGTTGAAGGTGTCAGTGCTGCTCCAAGCTTAGGCGACCAAGTCCACGTTCGAGTGTCTTTTGTTCGGCCCATCCCGCCACGTGCATGGGTCGTGGCCCAGGGACTTAATGGCTGCCTTCTGGGGCCCTTTCGGAGGCCTCTCGGGTGCTTCTTGGGGACCTCTTTCGGGGAGTTTTGGGGCCAATTTTGGGGGCCTCTTGGATGTCTTTTGGGCTTCTCGGGGACCTCTTGGAGGGTCTGTTTAGGACCCGCTGGCGGTCTCGGGGGCCGTATCGGGGGAAATGGCTCGACATGTCAGTTCGTGTTCCCCCTTTTCGGCACCTCTTTTGGGGGGGCCTCCTTGCGGGCATCTTGGGACCGATTTGTGAGCCCTCTTTGGCTCTTTCTGGGGATTTCTTTGGGGCCTCTTGCGCCCTCTGGGGCGCTCTTGAGACCGAGACAGTCGAGCGTGCGAAGATCATACAACGCCGTGGTGTTTGAGTGATTCTGGCCGCCTGGGCTGGCCCCCGCAGCCTCCAAAACGGCCCACGAGGCCCCCGAGCAGAGAGCCCCAGGACGGTCCCATTGGACCCATCTTGGAGCATGTTCGTTCCGGACGGGGCTAGGACGAGGATAAATCCGTAGTAGAGCGTTCCCGGACGCTCTCAGAGCGTTCAGGAACGCTCTGAGAGGGCCGCGGCGCCGGTACATCTTTCAGAGCAGCCAGATCTCAGAGATTCTCGATTTGTCTTCACCCGTTTGCACCCTCGTCCTGGCCTCGTCTTCATGTTGGAGGTTGAGACCTGAGGCCACGCTCGCGGGGCCTCGGGAAAAGTCGCGCGGGGGTATACGCAGGAGCGCCCGCGAGCGCCCGAGAGCGCCGGGGTCACGGAGGCACAAGGCCCCTGAAGAGAGTCCTCCTCCTCCTCCTCCTCCCCTCCTCCTCCTCCTCCTCCTCCTCCTCCTCCTCCCCCTCCCTCTCCTCCTCTCCTCCTCCTCCTCCTCCTCCTCCTCCTCCTCCCTCCTCCCTCCTCCTGCTTCCCCCTCTTCCTCCGCCATCCCTTCACAGCAACGACGACGACCTCCTTGTCCTCCTCTGACGAAGACGGCTTCCAGCGACGACGACGGCAAAGCCCCCCGACAGCACAATATTTAACACGGAGAACCAGGGGGGGGCCTGAGGACAGTCCACCCTGAGCCTACGGCATGGCAGCGCATTGATGCGCGAGGCAGCTCCGCTCACATTGATCGGGTGTGCCTTCCCAAAGTGATTCCTTTTTCAGGCCCCCTGCGTCCGACCCCCAGCGGTTTGAACTTCCAGCTGTGTCACATTTCATGCTTACGCGGGTATTTTCAGCCGTTGTTCGGTCGGTAGGACCGCTGTTCTCAGTGTTTTTTTGGTGTGTGAGAGAGAGAGACCTGTTCATTCGTGGTCGGCGCATTTTTTCGCAGGCAGCTTGCCCAGCGGTGGCCTTACCGCTTTGCTGCTTGCGACTTGGATTGGGTGCTGGATGCCATGGCCGCGGCCTCTTTACATTTTTGCGTCTGTATCGCATCTGGGGTGTGAATCGGACCTGGGGCTGCAGGTCGCATCTTGCTGGTTTCAGCTGTATGTCAGCTCGATCGCAGGCTGTTTTCGTTGGCGTAGCCCGGTGGCGGGTTCGCTTTCCTCGTTTCTTCCTCACTTGATTGCCTCTGGTCGGAGTGGTGCGACCTTGAGGTGACGCGTACATATACTATTGCGCATAGGTGGTTGTTTTTTCGTCGTTTCGGCTCCACCCACCCGTGGTTGCCGCAGCGGCTGCGGTGGGGTTGCCTTTCAGCGGTGGCATCCGCATTGTACGTTGGCCACGCACGCGTCTGTCCACCACTCATGGATTTGCTTGCGCTGTCCACCACCCATGTGCGCCACCTCGTGAAGCGGTTGCTGCACGCGGTCGCCCGCGTTCAGCTTTTTTTTTGGGTGGTGCAGGCTATGTTTGCCTCAGACGCGTGCGTTTCTTCGCGCTGCTTGCACGTGCACGGCGCTGTGTCGTGTCTGTTGCACGCCTGGTGGCGTCGCCTGCCGCGCTGCTGCGCGTTCCGCGTCGCCGCCTTGCTGGCTGGTCTGGCAGCCTTACAGTTCTTCCCGCCTCAGTGGCGAATTAGCACCTGCCTGCTGCTTGAGCCTCAACTCCTGGCGTCGAGCCTCGCTCCGCGGGATGATAGGCCGGTGCGTTTTGGCTTTACAGTGCTTCAGCCTTCCCACCACCAATCTGCATGGCCGTGGCTGGATTCTTTGATCATGGCGCGTTCGACTGAGTTCATCATGACGCGTTCGACTGAGTTCGTTCGCAATTGGCCTCCCCCCTCCCCCCCTCCCCCCTCCCCCCCCCCCTCCCCCCTCCCCCCCCCCTCCCCCTCCCCCTCCCCCCTCCACCTGCCGACCGCGCCTGAGGTTCCTCTGCGCCGCCGACTGAAAAAATGCGCGTGTGCGTGGCCTTGTGCACGGGCGGCGGGCGCCCGGCCGACTGCGGGCCTTGCCCCTGGGGCGAAGGATAATTCCGCAGTGTAAAATGCTGACGAGGTCAATTTTGACTGCGCGTATGAATGAAAGTGCCGACGCAATCCGACTGTGCATGCCCCGCGCCTTGATCGAACCGTGCACGTGTACGGTAGGTTTGCGTCGTGTCGACCAGCGGCGACCCCAGCGCGGGCGTTCAAGGTTGAACGCCGCCGGCGACCCAGCATCGATCGATGTTGAACGATCGGACGTTGCGGCAGCGGCCGATCGTTCAAGGTTGAACGATCCCTGCAGTGTCAAAAACCAACGCTGGGGTCGGCACGACACGAACCTGCCGTACGTAGATGCACATGCACGTGAGCGGCGTGAAATGCGTGCCGTGCAGTGTGGTGGCGCGTTCCAGGATGGGCCGAGCTGCCGCGGAACCGAACGAGCTGACATGATCTTCCCCAGCGGAGGGCGGAAGCCGGCGGAAAAAAAAATTGCGCCCCCACTCGATGGACGCATCTGTTTGTTATATCCGCGGCTTCTGGAACGGGTCACGCGTAGAGAGGCGTGGCGCGGTGTAGCAGGGTGTTCCAGCCATGCCCAGACGACATGGCTCATGTGCGAGCCGGGAGCGTGGCCAGGGGCCGCCCCGACCCTGGGGAGCTCGATCCGTGCCGTCGGCGCGTAGACGGTGGCATGTACTGCGTGTTCCATGCAGCAGAGCTCTGGACTGCGTGGCGCGGGACGGCGCACGGACCAACTTTTCAAATCCAGGCTTAGCTGGTGCTGGACGACGCAAGGACCAACGTCCTCCGAGGCGGGGAGTTATCGACAACCACCGCCTGGGAGATCGACCTTCGGGGACCTCGGCAGGCGGCGGATCGGTACACATTTGGGCCCCGGGAGTGCCAAACATCGGAGGATGGAGGGTGAGATCGTAGTGGAACGAAGAGCCCCCCTGCGGGGAGATCGGTTTTGTTTTCGTGTCCGTGTCGTGCGCGCGGGCGAGGCGAAGCCGCGTGGGCGCGCGAGAGGAATGCCCCCGGCGTCGCTAGGGCCGGTGGGCGCGCGGTGGTTCAGGAGGTCCCGCTGTGGTGTCCTGTGGTGTCCCGTTGGTGTCCCGTTGATGTCCCGTCGGTGTTCCGTCGGCGGTGTGGGGGCGGTGGCTGGGGGTGTGCCGCCTTGGTATCGATAGTGAAGTCGATCGTGACATCGATAATGCGAACGCTAGAATGGGATGGACAGTCAGATCAAAAGTGAGATCGACAGTGAGGTTGATTGTGACATTGGTTGTGCGATCGATCGTGAAACCGATAGTGAGATCGATAGGGGAATGAATAATGAGATCGATAGTGAGATCGACCGTGAGCTCGGCAGCCATATCTATAGTGATCTCTATAGTGAGACCGATCGTGAGATCAGTAGTGGGATCGATCGAGTGTGATCAATCCTGTGAGGTCGATAGCGGGATCGATCGAGTAAGATCGAAAGCGGGGACGATAGTGATACCACACGGCAGCAGAATGTCGTCATCACGCGCTGTCGCTAACTCCAGGGCGCGTCACCAACATTGTCATCATCACACCCTTCGCATTTGCCGGCGCGTGGTGCTTTCCCCCCCACCCCCCAACCTCCTTATCACCCGAAGGGTGATCGTATAGGTCTCCATATCCAGCTCTTCCTCTCTACATGTGACGATACCCTTAAGTCGGGCCTGTCCCCCTAATGGGGGGATTTTCGATGAAAAAAAAAATACCCCAACAAAATAGTCAAACAATAGTCCAAAAATAGTCTGGGGATTATTTTTTGAATATTTTTTGACCTTGTTGGGGTATTTTTTGTTTTTCGTCGAAAATCTCTTGTAGGGGGACACGCCCTACTTAACGCTACCCAGAGGAAAGAAGCCGTCGTCGACGTCGCCGAGGCGGCCTTGCGGGCGATGTCGGCTGATTTTGTCAAGGAGGCGGAGCAGATGGCGGAGGAGGCGCCGACACCTGGGCCGAAGCGCAGCCACCACTGCCGCAGACCTCCTCCTCCCCGGATGGAGGGCTGAGAATGATGAGGGTCAGGCGACGGGGGGAGGTGAGGAGGAGGGAGCGAAGGAGGGAGAGGAGGGAGACGAGTACAAGGGGAGCGGGAAGCTGAAGGGGGAGGATTTTGTTCTGGGCCCCGCGCGGGAGGCTGTGCCGGTGGAGGCGCCGGTGGCGGCGTCGTGAGCGCTGAGTTGAGCGCGGCTGCGCGGCTGTCCGAGCTCTTGTCGCTCGCCCCCTCTCTTGTTCTGACCCTTCGTTGACAGATGCGGTGGCGTCTGTCCACGTACAGGGAAGCTGGGAAAGTGTCTGGGCCAGCCCTACTACACTTTCCAGCCCTGGCCACACTTCCTACGATATTTTTCCAGCCCTGGCAGCCTCATCCCGACGGTTTCGGGCTCCTTTTAGCCCCTGCCAGTTCTCTTCAGTTCTGGCCACTGCCACTCTTGCAGAGTTTACAACTCCCACTCTTCCAGCTTCCCTATAGATCGGATAGCAAAGATGCTATGTCACGCCGGTTGGACAACCACAGCAGCGTGTTACGGTCGAAGCAGCTACCGAGTTCTTGCTCGAGGCGGAAGAGTGACGAGCACAGCTGGAAAGACGACGCGCGTATCTCTGATTACACTTAATCCTTCCCGAGTCGAGGTGCTCCCGAGCTGCCGGATGCTGCCAGCGTTGGATCGCACCGCTGACCAGTCAAAATCGTATGCTTTCCAAACGAAAGCGAAGGCCCTGTACTGGCTGGCCGAACCTTAGAGTTTTTCAGGCCCAGGAGGTCTGCTCGGTTGTTCTTGGACCCCTTGGATCCTCGGGGTGGCGAGCCGGCCGCGTGTGCTTCGTAGAGTGCAGGGCGCTTGGGGACGACTCGGGCCGATGCGCCTTCTCCCGGCAGGCTGTGCTGCCCGAGTGAGAGAGAAGGGAGGAACACGCAGTCGACGACGAGCTCGCAGGCGGGAGGCCAGGGCTGGCATTCAGTCGGGCCTGTCTCTCTACAGGAGGAAAATTCAAACATAGTAAGAGAATCATATCGGGCCGATGTTTTTTCGATTATTTGTCGATGTTTTTTTTGTGTGCTGATATTTTTCATTTTTCGCCCCAAATCCGCCTGTAGGAGGACATGCCCGACCGAAGGCTGGCAGCACGAGGCAGGTGGGCTGGCAGGGCCCCGCCCGATCAGGCTCAGGGCCAGGCGGGCGCGCCCCCGCTCCTGGCAGGCGGCCCAGGGCAGCGGCAGGGAGGGGCGTGAGGAGGGAAGGAGGGCTGAGGCTCGAGGACAGGTCTCCCGTGGGCCCCCTTCAGCCTCCCCGGCTGGAGCACCCCCCCTCTGGGAGTCGTGGCTGGCGGGGGCTTCTCCACCCACCTCCAGGGTGTGAGCTGGCCGCACGTTGGCGGGCCGCGGGGTGTTTGGGGCGCGCGGCATTGACGCGCGCTTCCGCTGGCATGAGTGAATGCGTGAATGAGTGTTCGAGCATCGATTTTATCTCTGGCAAGGGCTCCAGCCCAGGGCCCTCTTTGTGCGGTGGGGCCTCTGGCCTTGGACCAGAGAGGTGTGAAGCAGTGTGCGCGGGATTGGCTGGCGAACGTCCAGCGCGTGAATGCACGCGCGCGAGCGGGGTAGGCGCCAAATGGGCGTCTCCGGCGTGCGGTCTGGCGTAGGCGCCAGGCGCCAGGGACGGGCATCCAACATGGGGTCGCCAGGCTCTTCACGCGTCAAATGGTTGCCACGCGGTATGTTGCGATCTTGATCTGCACTCGCTGTGGCATGCTTGAGGTATGTGTGTGAATATTATTTGTGCACATACACGAGTCCGCACTTAGGTACACAGACACTTCCTAACACATACGTATTCGTATGTGGGGGCGGTACATGCTGTGGTAGCCATCTATGCACCGCGTTTAGTTTTGACCGCGTTCGCGCGCGACCACCTCCAATGTTCTGGCAAGCGTCCCGCCCGTTCACCAAGCGCAATGTGATGGCAAAACTCAACCGGGCGGCGACAGCGACGATGACGATGATGACGCACATGACTCATACAACGGTGGTGCGCCGTTGCCTTGCGGCTGGCAGCCCGCTTCGCCCAGTCCGCTTCGTTTCGCTCGGTGCGCCTCCTCGCCACGCAGAAGGCGGTCCTGAGGGGAAGGGGCACAGAGTCGGTGCCCACATGCGAACCCTACCCCACCTCCCCTTTGGAAATCGTGGAGGATGAGGAGGAGGAGGATGAGGAGGAGGAGGAGGAGGAGGAGGAGGAGGAGGAGGAGGAGGGGAGGAGGAGGAGGAGGAGGAGGAGGAGGAGGAGGAGGGAGGAGGAGGAGGAGGAGGAGGAGGAGGGGGAGGAGGAGGAGGAGGAGGAGGAGGAGGAGGAGGAGGGGCAGGGTCCGCATGGGGCCTCCTGAGGTTTTTGGCCGCTGTTGGCCTCATGCCACACCCTCCTCGGGTCGCGAGACGACTTCAGCCTCGGGGAGGTGCCCGGGGATCCAGGGCCCGTTTCCCTCGGACCTCGTTGTTCCCCATGCTTTGTGGAAGTCGATTGATGGAGAGGAAGCATGCTGCCAAATAGTTTCGAGATTTCTAAAAGATGTTTCAAACATGTTTTGAGTACATTAAAATCATGTTGGAATCATTTTTAGAATATGTTTTACATTTTTAAAGAA
The DNA here is from genome assembly GCA_963575745.1 of Prorocentrum cordatum. Classification (NCBI taxonomy): domain Eukaryota; class Dinophyceae; order Prorocentrales; family Prorocentraceae; genus Prorocentrum; species Prorocentrum cordatum. The sequence goes on along the minus strand of CAUYUJ010015782.1, from coordinate 449,433 downwards.
CATCTTCAATTCAACGATGGGATTGTTAGAGTGTCCATTGTCATGGCATCCACAACCCATGCTTGCAGTGGAGGTTTTTAGAAATCGAGGACAGGGACGGCCAACCTTCTCGAGGGCACCCTTATCAGTCCTGGCAGTCGCTGCGGGACTGGGGTGACCGTCGGAACCAAGACTTCGTTGCCGTTTTTTGTTGGCAGCAACCGATCAACCCTTCGGGGAAGCCCAGCGTTGTCAAATGTTGCCGAAATTTCTTTGTTATTTTCAATGGGGTGGTTTCCCTTGAAGATTGGTTTATGTTGCCGTGCTTTTTTCCTGCGAGGTCGGTTCCACACGTGCGTGCCGTGAGTGGTGCACCCTTGTGTCCTTGCCTCTTCGGTCCATCCCGTAACACTTTCGAGGGCCATTTCCCTTTTCCAGGAGCTTCGGCAGGCGCGTCCAAGGGCCGGGCAACCTCATCGCGCACCCTTGCGATCCATTTTGACGGTGCTCCTCTCCTCCCCTCCCCTCTGCCCGCGTCGCCCGGTCCTCTTGCTGCGGCCATTAGTCAGGAGGAGGAGCTCGGGGGCGGAAAAGAGGGGGGTGATGACTAGGGGTGTGTGGATATCATGGCGTGGGCCATGATATCTCCCCAGATTTTATGGCGCCTCTTCTTGCTTCATCACGTCCCTGGCCCCCCCGCTGGGCCGCGCACATGCCGCCGGTCATGATTTGCACCCCCCCCTTTTGGACACCCCCCTCTTGGCCGCTCCCGAGGAGCAGGAGGAGGAGGAGGAGGAGGAGGAGGAGGTGGTGATGATGATGTGATGAGATGAGATGAGACCACTCGCGAAGCGAGTCAAAGAAATTACAACCCTCGGGACCGCTTCTCAGCATTGCTGAGAACTTTAGGCCATAGATTCCGAGAGATACGGCTCAAGTACTCCTTCCGAGACTTCGTGATCGGGACAGGAGGGGACCTACGGGCAGGACACACGTCCGCAAGGCCACAAAGCTGCTGTTGGGTATAATAACCACACGCCTTACAAAACCACAGGTCCAAGGAGCAATGGTACAACATAACATGTGAACCGTGAACCTCACCCCCAGCGAGATGTAAAATCCGACCCAGGGTAAGTTTCGAGAGCGTGGCCGAAACATGCAACAAGTCGAAGCAATCTTGATTAAGC
>CAUYUJ010015782.1:405767-443267 GCA_963575745.1 Prorocentrum cordatum | reverse complement strand
CCCACGCCAGCTGCCCAGGGTGCTGCCGATGGCTGCATCAGGCTAGATGAGGGTCTTCTGGTTACTACCGTGAACGCCAATTCCTGGGGTACTCTCAAGAACTTCCTTTCCTCGGCCAAGGCGCATGTGGTTATCGCCCAGGAACATCGGCTCAGAGATCCTGCCCTGGACCATGCTTCGAAGTCGTCCAAGTTCTTGGGATGGAAAACGCTGTGGGCGTCGGGACTTCCTGGTGAGGGAGGAGGTATTTCTTCGGGAGTTTGCGTTTGTGTGCGAGATGGTCTAGGGCTGTTTGAAGCTGCAGGGAATCCTGTTCTTGTTCCTGGTCGAGCTGTGGCCACCATGGTACATGTTCCTGGGTGCGCTCCGTTCTGTGTCTGCAGCCTCTACCTCATCCACAGTGAAGGTCTCTCGGAATCCAATAAAGAAACCCTGAGGGTCGTTGGGGAATACTTAGATTCCTTGGGATGCGAGTTTATCGTGGGGGCCGACTGGAACATGGGTCCCGAGGTGATTGAAGCTTCCGGCTTCGGCAAAAAGCTCAGGGCCAGTACGATTGTTCCTGAAGGTCACACCCACTTCCCCAGCAGGGGCCCTCCTGATCGTTTTGATTTTTTCGTGGTGTCGGAGGCACTCAGCCTCTGCCTCAAGAGTGTTCAAGTGGATGATGACTCCAGCATCACTCCACATCGCCCTGTGTCGCTCCGTTTTCACAGTTCCCTGGGCGATCTCAAGGCTCTTGCCTTCCGCCAGCCCCCTGTGTTGCCTGTCCTCCCTCCTGTGGGACCGTCGCCCGAGCCTGGGGATTGGAGTGCTGCGCTCGAGTTGGCCGAAGAAGCCTTCGGGGCTGTTGCCAATGGTGATGCGGGCAAGGCTCGCAGGCTCTTGGGCATCGGGTGCAAGTTCTGGGCTGACGCGGCCGAGAGAGATCTTGCCAACTCTCTTGGGGCTGAACTCAAGGTTTTAGGCACCCGGGGAAAGAGACCCCAGGTCTACTGGAAGTCCGTGCTGCGCCCTGCGGGGCGGGAAAAGAATCCAGGGTTAAGGTCTATTTCGTGGCTGTGCAATCAGCTACGTGCAGTTAGGTGCTACCTCTCGGGTTCGGCCTTGCAGGAGGCTGGTCGAACGGTGCTCAACTCGATCCTCCAGCCTCCGACGGCCGTGGCGGTGCAGGAGTGCTCTGAGTACCACTCGCTCTTCAAGGCCAGTGCAGCCTTAGCCAGATGCGCCTCTTCCCCTGTGGTGGATCCTGAGCTTGGCTCTGATCTGGATGACCTGATCGATCAGGTTGCTCAAGCCGTCGCTGCTGCTAAGGTCACCGCTGCGAATTCCTCGCGGCTCGAGTGGCAAGAGTGGGTGCGCACAGGTATTGATGCTGGCGGTCGCAACGCGCAGAGGGCTATCAAAGACCCTGTTCCCTGGAAACCCACCACCACCTTAGCCAGATGTGGAACCATCGTTTGCGACCCAGTGTCTTTACTGCAGGCGGAAGGGGACAAGTTTGCTGCTATTTGGGGCTCTGGCAAAGGCACTGGTGTTAACCATGACCTTCTGCCCCACGGGCGAATTTTAGAGCCTGCCGAGCTCCGAGCTGTTTCCAAAAAGTATCGCACTTCCTCTGCTGTGAGTGTCGACGGCTTCCACTGCAGGCATTTCAGCCTTCTCCCCGATGAGGCTTTGCATGCCCTGGCCCTGTGGTTCGCTGTCTGGGAAGCCACTGGAGACTTGCCCAGGCAACTCTCGTGGGTTCTTATGGCCTTGTTGGCCAAGCCGACGGGCGGGTTCAGGCCCATCGGGGTGTTCCCGAGCCTGTACCGTCTTTGGGGTCGCGCCCGTCGTCGGGAGGCCCTCCAGTGGGAGCTCAACCATCCCAGGAAGTACTGGGCTGCTGGAGCCAACAGGGGAGCTGGGGATGTTGTCTGGAGGCAGGCCTTCAGGGCCGAAGCGGGCACTCGCAAGAGAGAAGTGTCGGCGTCCATTTTCTGGGACCTCAGGAAGTACTATGAGCATATCGACCTGAGGTACCTCTGGCAGCAGTGCGAGCTTCTGCACTTCCCGATGCCTCTTGCGAGACTGGCCATCAGGGCGTATGCGAGTGCGCGCTTCCTGGCCCTTGGGGGCATCATCCAGGGCCCGTTTTTCGTTTCCAAGGGATTAGTGGCGGGCTGCTCCTTTGCGACCAGCCTCATCCGTGTTTTTGCTATGCGGGCCTTCGACGAGGCCCTCGTTTCGGTTCCCAGTGCCCCTGGAGCCACGACTGATTTCGATGCCTACGTTGATGACCTCAGTCTCAGCTGCACGGGAACAGCTAAGGTTGTAGTTGCCAGCCTCACGGCGGGAGCCAAGGCGCTCCACCGAGCCATCACGACGACGCTCGAGTGCAAGCTGGCCATGGACAAAGTGGGTATGATTAGCAACTCCCCTGAAGTTTCCAGGAAGCTTTCGGAGATCCTGGGACCTCTTGTTGGGCCAGCCTGCTCTCGGGTCACCAACTTGGGCTCTGATTTTACTGCGGGCAGGCCATTTCGTTCTAAGGGGCGTTCGGCCAAATTTAAATCCAGAACGGCTGCTGCGTTGAGGAAGACCAACAAGCTCAAGGGCCTCCAGCAGGCCCTCGGACGCAGGTGTCTGAAGGTCTTCGCGGCGGGCCCTCTGGCTGGAGCTGTGTACGGTTCCGACTTGTATGGTATTTCGGACAGGGAGTTGCTTAATCTCAGAAGAATGGCCATGTCCTCGATTAGGCCTAGAGCGCAGGGCAGGTCCCTCAGTGTCTTGCGTCTTCTTTCGGATGATCCGACGTGGAGGGGTTCCTGTGCGCCGCTCATTCGCTGGGCTAAGGAGGTCTGGACCCTGCATACTCACGGGTTCCCCTGGACCTTGAGCTGGGCCGAACTTAGGGATGGCTGGAGCGCCGTCTTCAAGTCGGATGATCACTCGTGGTCCAAGGTGGCTGGGCCGATTTCTGCCCTGCGTATGTCCTTGTACAGGCTGGGCTGGACCATGCCCAATTTTTGCACCTTTGTGGACGATTTCGGCCGCGAAATCTCTTTGACCCTTTCTTCCCCCAAGCTTGTTAAGGTTTTCTGCAAGGAAGCTCTTTTTCGGAGCCTTGAGAGGGAGTCTGGGGACAAGTATGGTTGCGGTTTTAGGCTGTGTTGGGACGCGGTCAAGCAGCTTTTGTCTTCTAAGAAGGTTCCTAGCTCCACAAAAGGTTGGATCCGTGCCCAGGCCACGAGAGCTTGCTGGACGGCAAGCGACGTAGCAGCAGCAGGGTACGACTTTTCTGACAAGTGCGCGTTGTGCGGTAAGGACCGCGACACCCTCTTCCACAGGCTCTATGTGTGCCCTGCTGTGCAGTCTGAGAGGGATGCGGTGCTTGACAGAAGTATTCAGAATGAAGCGTTGGAGCTAGGGGCTGATCATCTCGACATGTGTCTGTACCTGTTCGGTGCTTTTAAACATCCTGGAGACTATGCCCCTCCGCCACTGACTGAAGGAGGTACCAGCCTGGATTGGTTTGTTGATTTACTTCCTGACCCCGAAGTTCCTGCTGCTGCTCCCTCCATCCCCCCCTCTTCGGGGCTCTGGGGGCACCTTTTTATGGATGGTTCGTGCCATCGTCATGTTGTGCGGGAATTGTCTAGGGCTGGCTGGGCCGTTGTCATGGTCTCGGGCTCTGGTGAGTGCCTTGGAGTTTTGAAGGGCCCCCTGTGGGCCCCGTGGCCTCAGACGCCCCAGGGTGCTGAGTTCGGGGCCCTGGCTTGGTCCGCTGTTCAAACGGAAGGCCCTGCTAAGTGTTACTCTGATTGTGCGAACGTGGTTCACTTAATGAATCTTGGTGCTGCGGACAGTGTCAGCGCCAGGCGTCAGTATGCAGGCCAGATTATTCAAGCCAGACATTTCTTTGGGCCCAACCTCGTGTCCTTAGAGAAGGTTGAGGCCCACAGAGACGCTGACGAGGAAGGGCTCTCCTCGCATGAGAGATTTGTGCGAAGAGGGAACTTCTTCGCTGACGTCTACGCGAAAGAAGGTGCCAGGCAGCACCCTGTAATGAGTCCGACTGAGCAGGAAGCCCTCGATCATCAGATTACAGTGTCGAGGGCGGTCCTGCTCGCGGGAGCGGAGCTCTTGCCACTTTGGCCAAAGTTGGAGTTTCGTGGTCTGACGCGGCGCGTTTCGCCGCCAGACCTGAAGGCCCCTCTTTTAGAGCTCGTCCACGACTGGTCCCAACAGGGTTCCTCCTGGCGGTGCCGTGTGTGTCTTCGCGGTTCCCGTGCCAAGACTCAACCGCTGGGAGGTTCGTGCCCTGGGCAGTCCCGTTTGGACCAGGGTCTGTTGGAGAGACTAGGCCATCGAGTCATTGCGTTCCCTTGCAGTGACAAGGGCCACCTGTACTTGTGCATGTCGTGCAAGTTTTATTCTAGCGGTGAGCAGGTCCTGGGTTTGTCCCGTAAGTGCGGGCCACCCACGGTGACTGGTTTCAGAAACTTGAGACGGCTCCGTAAGGGACAGCACCCCGATAAGAGGGGTGTTTCGGTCGACATCGACGAATTCATCCCGCTATTATAAATTACAGGTAATTTGCTTTGCCCTCAGTGCGCCTCTGGCTGGTGGGGCAGGCTGTCACTTCAGAGGCATGAATGTTGCATTCAAAAAAGAGCAGGAGGAGGAGGAGGAGGAGGAGGAGGAGGAGGAGGAGGAGGAACAGGAGGAGGAGGAGGAGGAGGAGGAGCAGGAGAGGAGGAGGAGGAGGAGCAGGAGGAGAACGAGGAGCAGGAGGAGGAGGCGAAACGTAGATAGGAAGATGAGGAGGAGGAGGAGGAGGAGGAGGAGGAGGAGGAGGAAGAGGAGGAGGAGCAGGAGGAGGAGGAGGAGGAGAGGAGGAGGAGGAGGAGGAGGAGGAGCAGGAGGAGGAGAGGAGGAGGAGGCGGAGGAGGAGGAGGAGCAGGAGGAGAACGAGGAGCAGGAGGGGAGGAGGAGGAGGAGGAGGAGGAGGAGGAGGAGGAGGAGGAGAAGAAGCGTAGATAGGAAGATGAGGAGGAGGAGGAGGAGGAGGAGGAGGAAGAGGAGGAGGAGGAGGAGGAGGAGGAGGAGGAGGAGGTGCGGCCGTTCCAGTTGCCACAGTGCCCTGGCAGCGCGCGGGAGGGGGGGAGGGGGGCAGTGGCGGTGGCCTGCTCGGGGGGCACCCCGCCTGCCGAGAACACTCCTGCCTGCGAAACAAAAAGGTCTTCTCCGAAGCCTCCCGGGAAGAGCGGCTCCCTTCGGAGGAGAGCCCCCCTGCCTGCTTCGGACCGCTGCCTCCCCTCGGGAGCGAAAGAAGGACGTACAGTCAACCCGCATAGTAAGGATGGGCAACCTTGCCAAGGCTACCCTGACGTCCTTGCCTTTCGGCCCATCCTCTGCCGCTGTCTCTGGCCGCGCCCCGCCCGCAAAGTGTCGACATGCCTTCCAAGGCCTTCGCATCCTTACCGCGTATCCTTATGCTACGGGTCGGCTGTACACGCACGTGAACCCACCTGGGTTTCGAGAGTACGCCTTGCGCGAACGTTCGTATCACGCGGCTGGCCTCGCGGATCGAGGAGGCGTGTTCATCTACATGCTTGGGCGCGTGCGTCCTTGATGGGCTACCTAGCCCCTGGCCCCACCCCCTCGTGCGCTCCGCCAAGGAAGCGATGAGAAGAGCTGGGGCCCACCGCGCGGACACCAGAGCGTGATCTGCCCGCGTGAGGCCGCATGAAAATTGCCCTCTTCTCCATATGGCGTGCCGCGTCGGCGGCCTGCGTGAGACTCTGTGTGAGGGCGCTGCGTCCTTCTGCGCAGGGCTCCATTCTCTTCGCTTCCCATGTGCTGTCTCCATGACTCTGGTCGGCGGCGAGCGAGGGGGGGAAGTGAGAAGGAGAAGGGCTTCTCAGAAGGCGGCGGGACTTCTCAGAAGTCCTTGCGGCTCCCGAGAAGTTTCTCTGCGTCTTCGGGGAAGGCTCAGGAAACTTCTCAGAAGGCCGGGGGACTTCCGAGCCCTCTGAGAAGGCCCGCCCCTTCTCGCTTCCCCCCCCTCGCTCGCCGCCTCTCTGGGTGCTCGGGCGTGGCGTGGCCTCCTGCGGCGCGGAGGAAAGAGGCAGACCCTGCGCAGGCTCCGCTGCGCGGCCTCCGGGCACCCCGGGCGGGGCGGGGCTCCAGCTCCGAGGCTGCTCGCACACGCTGCCTGCCCGTCCGAGGAGGAGGAGAGGGGATGTGGACAAGCTGGGTGCGCTCGCGTCATATCTGACGTCCTACCCCTCCCTTCCATCCCTTACCATGGCGCTGATTTTCTCTATCCGCGGACGCGTGTCGTAGCGGACCTGTGGCTCCGCGCGCGCGTGCGTAGTGGGTGGTGGTGCACGTGCGTGCGTGCGTGCGTGTGTGCGTGGTTGTCGTGGTGGTGGTGGTGGTGGTGGTGGTGGTGGTGGTGGTGGTGGTGGTGGTGGGTGGTGGTGGTGGTGGTGGTGGTGGTGTGGTGGTGGTGGTGGTGGTGGTGGTGGTACTGGTGCTGGTGCTGGTGGGTGGTGGTGGTGGTGGTGGTGGTGGTGGTGGTGGTGGTGGTGGCGGTGCGGCGCGGTGGTGGCGGGCGGATGGGCGCGCGAGAAAAAGGCCCGCGCTGGGGCGAGAACGCCATCCTGAACGACGGAGGCCAAACACCGATCCGAAAATGAGGCCCACGCTGCAGCGGGAGCGCGATTTGGAACGATTCGGGAGCAGAAATGAGGCCGGCGCCTCAACGAGAGCAGCATTTTGGGAAAAAATGACGCCGGCGCCTCAGCGAGCGTCGTTTCCCGGGATTTCCCGGGAATCCTGTGTGTAAAAAACAGCACGCGGAGGGTGCGCGGCCATCACCCGGACGCCATCAGGGGAAGAGGGAGAGTATTTTCATATTGAGTAATTGTGGAGGGGCAGGGAGTCAGGGGAGGAAAAGGTGCCCATGCCGCTGCCCTGCGCCCGATTTCCCCTTTCTGGGCCTCCTGGGAGGCCCTCGTCGCCACCGCTGGATTCGCCTCGGGATCCTGGTCAGAACGCACCCCAGGAGAGGTCCGGTGAGTAGCGGTATCCGCACCTTTTGGTTTCCCCAGGGAGAAGGGCAGACGGCACTTCATTGACACCTCCATCACCGTCGTTCGCCATCGAGTATGACTCGGAGTACGTGGCTTGCGTGGCGCAGCGGCACATCCGAGGGCGGGCGAGTTTTCAGCCTGTTCTGCGGCTCGCCATCTCTATGTTCTATGATCAGGTTGCTTGTCATGTTGTCTTCAGGAAGGTTGAAAGCCATACTGGGCAATTTCTGAACGAGTGTTTTGATGGCTTGGCCTATCATGGTGCCTGTGGGATCTGATGTCACCCGGCGGATGTTCATCTCTGGGCGAGCTCCTTGAGCTAATCTGTGGTGTTCTTGGTCAGGCAGCCCCTGATCTTTTCATTCTCGTGGCTTCTCGAGCTCGCTTTCCAGGGAGGTCGCTGGGCGCCTGATCAGAGATTCCATGGCTTCGGCCACTGGTCGAAATCTGCGTCCCGCTGCCGTCGCCGCACAGCGTCTCTGTGTCACACGCAGGGCCTGGAGGCGAACGCCGATCGGTACCGAAACAGCATGGCCGATGGGGTCCCTGAACGTTTCAAGCCAGCGCTTCTCGCCGGCACGCAACAGGTATGTTTCCTTTGCGGCGGGGATTTCCCCTCGGCGCAGCGTTCCTCGCGCCGTCCTCCCACAGAGTCGCAAAGAGGCGCAGGGGCACGCGTCCTCTTCTTCCTCCCCCCCTCCTCGACGTCGTATGTCGATCACGCTATGTCACTGCGTGTGTGATCGAGCTCGGTGAGCACATCTGGCCGATAAGGAGACCACGGCACAGAGCCGAAGGGCCAGGAAATCCGAGCTTTGTGAGGACGCGATGAATAGCATGCTTCTGTCTCCTGGACAACAAGCGTCACGGGTAGAATCCGGCGCTACATACCGTCTTCGTTCGACCGAGGCCCAGCCCGTACTTCATTTCGTTTCGTGCGCGGCGCGCGTGCGGGCGAGGCGCGGCGAAGCTGCGCGGGTGTTCCTGCTCGAGCCGGGGCCAAGGTGAGGCAAACAGAAGAGCGCCCTGGACCCGGCCACGTGATGACAAAAACATGTGCTCTGCGTGGCCATGGTCTTCCCCAAAGATGCGCTCTGCGATGCCATAGTGCAAAGAACAGCGCCCTGCCAGCCAAACATATGCAATCAACAAGGGCGCCCTGCGGGCCAAGCATAAAAAACATGCCCCCACCCCAGCGGTGCCATGGCATATGACATGGTTTTTGGCGCGTCGTTTGATGATTTGATAAGATTTATTGTTGTCCCGATGGGCGTCCCGATTGTTCTCCCGATGGTCTCTCATACATTCAGATGCACACACGCGCATAAACACACAAACCAAACAAAACGCACACCCACACCCACACTCGCAATCACACACACACACTCACACTCACACTCACTCAAACTCACACACACACACACTCACGCATGCACTCACGCACAGCACACACAGAACACACAACACACACACACGCACGCACACGCAGACACACACACACACACACACACACACACACGCACACACACACACACCCACACACACACACCCACACACACACACACGCACACACACCCACCCATCCACCCACCCACCCACCCACACACCCACACACACGCACACACTCGCACACGCACACACAGACACACACAGACATAACACACACCACACAACACACAACACACAACACACAACACTCAACACACAACACACAACACACAACACACAACACACAACACACAACACACAGCATACAGCACACAACATACAACACAACCCACAACACACAGCACACAACACACAACACACACCACACAACACATAGCACACAACACACAGCACACCGCACACACACACACACACTCACACACACACACATATACGCGTACATCTACATCGTCCTATTCATATCTTTTATAGGGCTGGGGACCCCGGAAAAAGCGCCTCCCCTTCCCCTAACGCCGGGGACCCCAGAAAAGCGCGCCCCCCCCCCCCCTACGCATTTGACCCACCTGGGGCCTCTCGGGAGCACCCCAAGAGAGCCCGAAGACGGCCCCAGAGGGCTCCAGGCGCTCCCGCGCGCCCCCGAAACGACCCCGGACAATTTAACGAAGCCGTCATACCCTCAAAAATCGCTCCAAAACGTCACCCGAGGCCTCCAAGAGCACTCCCCGGAAAGCCCCTAGAGGCAAACATTATTGATGTTCTATGGTTTTCCGGTGCATTTCGGGGTTCTCCCATTTTCGGCTTCCCGAGGCGCCAAAACGGCCCACGAGGCCCCCCCTATCGCCCTAAGACGGCCCGACAGACTTCCACGAGGGCCCTGAGCTGGCCCAGGAGGGCCTCCAGACACTCGAGAGGGCCCCAGGAGGCCCCAGGAGGCTTCCACGAGGCCCCGGAGAGGCCCCAGGAGGATCCCCAGAGGCTCCCAGGAAGCCCAGAAAGGATTTCCAAGAGTCCCACAAAATCCCCCCCAACTAACGCATTTGATTCACCCCGGGCCTCGCGGGAGCGCCCGATGCAGTGATCATTGCAAGATTGTCCACATCCTAGGTCTTTCAAGTGCCAGAGCTCTTCTGTCGTTCCGGAGGGACTCCCCGTGCGCGCAGGCGCGTGCACACGAACGTGCATGTGCATACCTGCACGCGTATGCGCACGCGTAGACATACAAGTAGACGCGGCGCACATGTGTGCGTGCCCATAGTTCGACGCTCATACATTTTACACATGTATTATATATATACACACATATATATATATATATATGCACACGCATATTTGTATATACTATACATATGTATACGTATATATCTAATATGTTTACATACAAATATGTATATATATAACTATATATGTGCAAATGTCTGTGCAGGTGCATCAATATACACATGCACACGCATAGATCTATGCATACACGCTAGTACATGCGCATAGCGTCCACGCGCGTGCGCGTGCACACCAGCGCCCATCAAGGACGAAGTTGCGCGCCGCTTGCGGCCGAAACTTAAAGGACCAAGGTGCGTGACGCGCAGCGCCAATGCAGTCTTGTATGTCTGTATGCATATATGTATATATATACATGTATGTATGTATGTCTGTCTGTATGTATGTATGTATGTATGTATGTATGTATGTATGTATGTATGCATGCATGCATGCATGCATGCATGCATGCATGCATGCATGCATGCATGCATGCATGTATGTATGTATGTATGTATGTATGTGTGTACGTACGTACGTACGTACGTACGTATGTATGTATGTATGTATGTATGTATGTATGTATGTATGTATGTATATATATACATATATATATAGCCGTTCAAATCAATCCGGAAGTGTCTGGCGGGTTGGGGCGGGGTCGGGGGAGGTCCCCGAGGCGCCAAAGTGGCCCCAGCGGCCAGAGACGGCTCCCCAAATCATCCGCGCGGCCCCGAAGCGGCCCCAGAGGCTCCAAAAATGGCGTGCTGCCCACCAGGAGGCTTCCCAATTTGTCACAAGCGGCTCCAGAAGTCATCCTCGGTGCCCGAGGAGCCTCAAAAAAGACTTGCAGAAAGCTCCAAAGGGACCCCCAAGAGGCATCAAGCAGAAATCTCCACATTCCTATCGGGAAACGGTTCAGCAGATCAGTTGTTTGGCTTTTCGAAGCGTCCGAGACGGCCTGAGGGGCTTCCAAGATCACTCCAAGATCACTCCAAGATGGCTCCAGACGGCCCAAGAACGGCCCAAGAGGCGCCCAAAACGGACCCTGAGAAGGGCCCGAGGGGGGCCAAATACAGCCTAAGGTGGCATCCAGGCGGCTCAAGAGGCGCTCAAGATGGAGTGCCCTTGTTTGCCTCATTTCCTCGCGCGCTGGGGGTCAGCTTGGTGTGACTTTTACAGGAACTCCTTCAAATAGTGAAGAGTGAGGAGAAGAGACGGATGATGAGAAGGAAGACGGCGAGGAGAAATGAGACGATTGGGGTTACGAGATGAAGCGTAGGCGTATGAGGAACATAACTACATGTGACTAGAACCTGAGGGCGCGGGTGGTTTTCTAGTGTGTGTACATGTATGTATGCATGCATGCATGCATGCATGCATGCAGGCAAGCATGTATGCATCTATATATGCATGTATACTTGTGTGCATGTATGCATGTGTGCACATAAACGTATGTATGTATGTATGTATGTGTGTATGTATGAATGTCCGTATGCATGTATGCATGTACGTCTGATTGTATGTATGCATGCACGTATGTATGGATTGTATTGGTTTGTTTTGTTTTTTTTTTTGTTTTGTAACGTATTATATGGTATTGTGCTTTAGTGTGTTGTATTGTATTGCATGGAAGTGTGTTGTGCTGTCTTGTATTGCATTGTATTGCATTGCGTATATGCGTGCATTCACGCATGTATGTATGCATGCATGTATGTAGATGTATATGTTTATGTTTAGGTATACGTATATGTATATGTATATGTATAGGTATATGTATATGTATATGTATATGTATATGTATATGTAGATGCATATGTAGATGTATAGGTATATGTATGTGTATATGTATATGTAATGTATATGTATATGTATATGTAAATGTATATGTAGCTGTATATGTATACGTAGATGTAGAGGTATATGCATATGTGTATGCAGATGTAGTTGTACACGTATACGTGTACATATATATATGTGTATATGTGTCTATGGATCTGTATGTGTGTATGTATAAATACATGTGTGTGCATACACACACACATATATATATATATATATGTATATATATATATATATATATATATATATATATATGTGTACTCCCGAGGCGGCCCGGGCCCGCCCCGAAACAGACTACGACAGGCTAAGGGGGTCCCAAGAGGGCCCAAGACGGTCCCAAGAGGCCCCGAAGACGCCCAAGATGCCTTCCAGACGGCCACCGAGGACTCCAACGCGCTCCAGGACGGACTCAAGAGGCTACCCAAGAGGGCCCTGGGAGGCAACATTCATTAATTTCCCGATGTTTTTTTTATTAGAATTTGGCGTTCTCGCTTTTCTCGCTTACCAGCGCTTCCTCACGGCCTCAGAGGACCTTCAGATCGCTCCAAGACGGCCCACGAGGCCCCGAAGAGGGCCCCAAGACGGCCCAGGAGGCACCCCAGAGAACCCAAGTGTGCCCCAAGAGCGCCCCAAGAGATGGCCCAGAGGAGGACCGCGAACCGATATTTCGAGGTCTCTGGCCCTAGAGGCCCCCAGTAGGCTTCCGGAGGCCACCAAGAGACTCCCACGAAGCCCCGTGAGGCCCCCAAGAGGCCCCCAGGAAGCCCCAAGAGGCCCCCAGGGGGCCCCCAGGGAACGCCTAAGAGGCCCCCCAACACACCCTAACAAATCATGTCCCCAGAAAGCCTTCCAGGGACGTGGTTCATCATGGGCCCGAGAGTCGTCGGAGGCTCCGAAGTACCATCGGGGTACCGGGGAGCTGTCTGGGAAGTTGACTGGGAACATGACTGATCGCCTTCTCGCGGCCCTCCGCGGATCGTTTCGCACAAAGTTGCCCGAAGTGCCCTCTCGAACCGACGACGACGACGAAGACGACGAAACGACGAAGACGAGGACGACGACTACGACGGCGCGCCCCAAGAGGTGACGACGGCATTACGACGACGACGACGACGACGACGACGACGACGACGACGACGACGGCACGCCCCAACAGGCTCCCCAAGACTCCCCTAAGAACCATGTTCCCAGAAGGCCTTCTGGGAACCCAATTCATCAGACCTCCGCCCCCCTGAGCAACCATCTTCCCCGAAAGCTTTCTGGAATGCGGATTGACATGTATGGACTTCACACTTCCCATAATGCGTTCAGCGTTATGGGCATTTCTTCACTTCCCGTTCAAACCATCTGTGGTCCACTACTTCAGTGGAGCAGTGAACTCGCTAAGGCCTGGGGCCTCCTAGAACCTGAGCGCGCGCGAAGCGCGCGATGGTTCTAGTATGTATTGTTTTGTTGTATATTATATTGTATTGTATTGTATTGTATTGTATTGCGTTGTATTGTATTGTGTTGTGTTGTACTGTATTGTATGGGATTGTATTGTATTGTAGTGTATGTATTGTATTGTATTGTATTGTATTGTATTGTATTGTATTGTATTGTATTGTATTGTATTGGATTGTATTGTATTGTATTGTATTGTATTGTATTGTATTGTAGTCAATTGGATGGATGGATGGATGGATGGCTGCATGGATGCATGTGTACATTTATATTTACATACAAGACTGCATTGGCGCTTCGTGCCATGCGCCATGGTCCTTGAAGTTTGGTTGGTGGAATGACAGGAAGGTCTAACAGACAAGTCAGCGATAACTCCTTGTTGCCTTTTTCGGCATCGCCGTTATAATAATGTTATTCGGTGTCCTCCCTCCATGTTTCTTTGTCCTCATACTCGCCCTACCCTGCGAATTCTCCCCTTTACTCCTGAGCTCTTTTTGCGGCGGCTCCTCCTTGGAGAGCCTCTTGGGGGCCCCGCGGAAGTTTGTCAGGCTTTCTTAAGGCTTTCTGGAGGCCTCCTTAGGGTCTTCTGGGGGCCTCCGGGGGCTTCCTCGGGCCACCCTGCCTCCAACCGCGTTCTCCCTGAACGGCCGGGTGACGAGTTGGAATGCTTCGGAGGGTGTCTTGGGGCCTCTCTTAGACCATCTTGGAACCCTGCTGTGCCGTCTTGGGGCTTTCTTGGACTGCCTGGAAGCCCTTTCGGATGGTTTTGTTGCGATTTTGGAGCCTCCCAGGCGGTCTCGGACGCCCAGAAGACCGAAGAACGGGGAATTCCGAAGATCATACAAACCAACCTGGGACACTTATTGTTTTCTGCGTTTTGGAAGCCTCTTGGGGGTCTTCTTTGGGTCGTCTTCGGGCGTCTGGTGGGTGTCTGGGGCCTCTTGGGGCCCTCGGGGGGCCGGTGTCCATAATTCGGTAAATTCCCAAGGGCGAATTCTGGGAAGCCCGAGGTCCCAGGGCGTCAGGCGCGACCCCCACGACCTCACAAAAGCAATTGCTGGAATTACAGTCGGGGCCCTGAAGAAGGAACCCTTTTCGTTGGGGAGGGGCTCCGCGTTCCTTATTTTTTTGCAGCTTGCCTTGGATTTTCCTTTTGTTTTCGATCGGAAATCGAAGCTTAACTTATGGAAAAAAGGGGCCTCGTTCCTTATTCTGGGTTCCTTAGGTCAAGGCTCCGACTGTAGTCCGTAGCCATTTTGGCTCAAGGCCAGGTCCGCCCGCTTTCGGGCGCGCGGGACCCAGGATGGCGCGGGATGGCGCGGAGTGCGCGCCAAAGCGTTCGGCGGCCCAGCGTGCTGCGGGACGGCAGTGGGCTAAGTGGTCCGCCGACAACGCCGTGCGGCGGCTGACGGGCGAGTTGGGGAGGACTCGGGCCCGTCTGGAGGCCGCGGAGCAGGCCTTGGGCGCTGTCATCGGGGATGACGAGGTGGCCCATAGGCTGCAGGCGATGCTCCCCGCGCTGCAGGCCACGCTAGGAGGGTGGACCCCATCCTGGCTCGAGCGCCTGCGCCGCAACGTCGCCCTCCATGCCGAGGCGCAGGGCATGGACATCGTGGCGGCCAGCGCGGCGGAGCTACGTTCTGCGCAGCGGGGACCCCGGCTGGAGCGGCGCGCGGCGGCCGATGGCGCGCTGAGGGCGGATGCGCCTCCCTTCGTCCCCCTCGGCCCCATCGGCGCTGGCGCGCCCGGCGGCGGCGTGCCCCACACGCCGCACGACGCCAACCAGCTGCTGGCGGACCTCATCGCCTACGCCGCCCCCAGGCAGGAGGCGCTTCTCGGCGAGGGTTGCCAGCACGCGCAGACCGACGGCATCGACACGGAGCTGGAGGCCGCCGACGGCGGGAGCGGCGGGCCGCAGCTCGGTGGCCCCCAGGGCGCTGCGGCCGCCCGCGCCCGCGACCTAGCCGAGCTCCACGACGCCTTCGTGGCGGAGGTCTTCGGGTCGGCGAACGAGGCCTTCGGCGTCCAGGACGACCTGAACAGGCTGTTGGCTGTTCTGGCGGCGGAGCTCGGCGGCGAGGCCGACTCCAGGTACGCCGCCGCGGCGGAGCCCGGCCCTGGGACAGGTGGATTCAGCCCACCGAAGTCGCAGTCCCAGGGTCGCGGCGAGTTCGCGAAGCCGCACGACGCGGAGGTGAACGCTGCTGGCATCGCGGAGCTCGACGCGCTGTATGCCGCTGCTGGGGGCACGGCGCTGGTGCACGGCAGCGGCGCGCGGGCCCGCGGCGGGATCGCCCAGGAGGCCGCCCTGAGCGGCGGCACTGCAGGCACCTCGGAGCCCATCGGGCTGTCCGAGGCTGCTGGTGGCGAGGTGCTGCCGCAGGCGTCCGAGGGCACGAACAGCAGTGTGGTTGCTGCAGCGGCCGTGGCCGAGCAGGACGCCTGCGCGGACCTCTCGGCGGGTGACCTGCGGGAGCGCCACTCGGAGCCGAGCCCGACCGCGCCCGAGAAGGCCTCGGGCCAATGGCGGTCGGCATCGGACGAGCTCCGAGGCGCGACGTCAGCCCTCCTAATGGACCTGGAGGCGCAGCTGGCGGCCGTGTGGGCGCGCGGGTAGCCTCGGCCTGCCGCCCCCTCTTCCTGAATGCATGCATGAACCCCCTGCGCGCGCGCAGGGCCTACAGAGAAAAAAAAAAGGCTCCGACTGTATGGGAATCGGCCGCCAGATTCCCTGGCGGCCGATGGGTTTCCCACAATTCGGGATCTGGACCCCGCTCGCCGCCGCGAATTCCGGGAAGCCCATCGGCCGCCAGAGTCCCCAGGGCTTTCTGGCGGCCGACGGGTTTCCCACACTTCGGGGTCTGGACCCCGCTCGCCGCCGCGAATTATGGGAAACCCACCTGGCGGCCGCTGGGTTTCCCACAATTCGAGATCTGGACCCCGCTCGCCGCCGCGAAGTATGGGAAACCCATCGGCCGCCAGAGTCCCTATAGGGATTGCTGGCGGCCGATGGGTTTCCCCAAATTCGGAATGTCGGGAGGCCAACAGATGGACAACTGCCCTCGGGAGGGCCTTCGGCCGCCCTCATGGCCGCTCGGGGCCGCTGCCTAGGCTCCGCAAGAGCTTCCAGGAGCAGTGAAACGCCTGGGGGGCCTCAGGGGGTCTCCGGGGCCACGGGTCCTGGGGGTCCAGAG
Organism: Prorocentrum cordatum; assembly: GCA_963575745.1. NCBI lineage: Eukaryota > Dinophyceae > Prorocentrales > Prorocentraceae > Prorocentrum > Prorocentrum cordatum. The sequence goes on along the minus strand of CAUYUJ010015782.1, from coordinate 427,000 downwards.
GGTCCCAGGAGCCCGGGATGCGGGGGACCCGATTTCGGGGGAGGGGGGTCCTGCGTGATGAAATGTGTGTATAACTACAATGGGAATCTGCCTCTGTCATCCTCCTTTTTTTTTTTTTTTCTCTCTCTCTCTCTCTCTCTCTCTCTTTCTCTGTCTTTCTCTCTCTCTCTCTTTCTCTCGCTCTCTTTGTCACGCATTTACATGCGTATCCCTCCACCTTCGCTCCGTACATGGGAATTCAAGAACCAGTCTTCTAGCACTGGCGCGCCTGCGGGTGGCACGCCAGGTCTGCGAAGCAGGCATGGAGCAATGAGAGTCGTAATTAGCAGTGCATGGCGAGGGGAAGCATCAACGCAGCGTGCACCCGAACCGTACGCATTGTTGGCCCATGAGCCGCGTCGCGCGGCGTGCGTCGCAGCCGCCGCACTCTTAGCCTTGATCCTGAGGAACACCATGTGTTATCTTCCTCGCTTCTCCGCTGGCGCTTTCTGCTCAGGGATGATATGATCACCTTTTATGACTGGGCCACGGTGCGGCCACAAGGCCTCCTCAGCCACGCGCAGAGGGGGGTGGGGGGAGGGGGGAGGGCTTCTTAGAAGCACCCCTGCTTCTTAGACGGCGCGGGCCTTATCTATAGATTTAAGGCCGGCGCCTTCTAAGAAGCAGCCTCCTTTTGAAAAACCCTCCCCCCTCCCTCGGCCAGAGGGCAGGTGAGCGCGGGAGAGAGAGAGGGCGAGGGGGGCGAGGGAGTGATGGGGCCTCGACGAGGGGGGGGGATTGATGTCGTGCCAGGGCGGAGTCAGCCTGGAAGCTGGAATGTCTGGCCTCCTCCTCCTCCTCCTCCTCCTCCTCCTCCTCCTCCTCCTCCTCCTCATCCTCCTCATCCTCCTGCTCCTCCTCCTTATCATCTCTCTTCTCGCCTCTCCTCTCCTCAGAAGAAGCCAGAGCTGCGGCTGGGCCCTGCAGCAGCAGGAGCGCCAGCAGCGGGGGCTCGGCCCGGCGCCCCAGCTCGGCCAGCAACCCGCGGATGGGGAGCGGGTGTTTTGTGCCAGCCGGCGGCTCGTGCGGAGCTGCTCCGTGCCTGGCTGGCGGTGCCGTGGCCAGCAAGGGGGGGGCGGGGGCCTGGCCGTGCGCTCCGCCGCCCTGCTCGGGGGCCTCGCGTGGAACCCTGCTCCCGCCACCCGCGGATGCTAAGGGGGAGCTGGGGCGTTCCACTTCGTTCGGGAGCTCCCGAGCGGAGTGGACCCCCACCCCTCCTCGGAAATCGTTTGGGGTGTGTGTGTGAGAGAGAGAGAGTGTGTGTGTGTGAGAGAGAGAGAGAGAGAGAGTGTGTGTGCGTGTGTGTGTGTGAGTGTGTGTGTGTGTGAGTGTGTGTGGGGGGTAGGGTTCACGTGTGGCCACCCACCTGCGCCCTCCTGCGGTAGCCGTTTTGGCCCAAGAGATGACTCGGCGCCCCGCGGATCTCCCGGCGGCGGGGCGGCGATGATTCATGAGCTCGCGCGCAGGCGATGGGTGTGGTGGCGCAGAGGCGGGAGCCGCCCGGGTGGTGGGGACCCGCCTGCCGCCGCGGGCTGCCACCGGGCCTCCTGGTGCTCGCGGCCCTGTGCCTGACGCGTAGGGGCACCGTGCGCCCCGGGGAGGCGGGGCCGCCCACGGCCGCGGTGGACGAGCAGGCAGATCACTCAGAGGAGCGCCGGCGCGCCCGGGGGGGGGGAAGCTGGGGCGACGAGAGCTGCATGCCTACCCGCTGCTCCTGGCCAGGCCCGTCCTGGGCCCAGGAGCTGTGCGCAGGCGCCCTCCCGGCTCGGCCAGGGAGGCCCAGGCACAGCTCCCGGGCCCAGGACGGGCCCGGCCAGGGGCAGTGGACAGGCATGTGGCTCTCGTCGCCGAGGCAGCGAGAGGGGCCGGGGCCTCCTCAGCGGGGGGCGGGGCCTCTCGGAGGCCCCTGCCTGGCCTCCCGGGGAGCCGCCTGCGTCTTCGGAGGAGGCTCCGGCAGGAGGCCACAGGCGATCCCTGCCCCACCACCCCACGATTTCTAGAGGGGGGAGGTGGGGTAAGTGGGGGTCGCATGTGGCCTCCCATCGGGGTTCACTTCTCCAGAGGCCGTAGGCCTTCGAGCCCTCTGAGAAGGCCGGCCCCCTCTGCATCCCCTGAGAGCCGACGTTGCGAGAAACTTGCCGCATCGCAGAAAACATCGCGACCGGAGTCCCGGACCCCAGCTTGCTGCGCCATTTTTCGAGCCGGATCGATATGTGAGGGTCCCGGGACCCGAGACGGGGCCAAAATGCCCGCTGCGACAAAGTTGCAACGCTAGGATCTCCGAGTAGGGGAACGACTGCAGGATTGATTTACCCCAGAATCGAGTGTTCCGCCGAATCTAGTCCGACTGCGCAGACTCCTCCGTAGATCTATACTGAGATCTCTGCGTATTCGTGCTCGTAGCTGCGACCGGGGAATCAGTTCTGGGGCACATCGCTTCTGCCGTCGATCCCCTCCTCGAGATCCCAGGGCTCCCCCCCCTCCTGGGCTCCCCGCCGAGAGGAGGCCCGGATCCGGCAGGCGGCCCGGCGGCGCGCGGAGGAGGCCGCGCGGCGGCTGCGGCTGGCCGAGGAGCGGGAGCGGCGCCGGGCGGAGGAGCGGATGGCCGCTGCGCGGCGCAGGGCCGAGGCGGTCACGCGGCAGTGGCGCCTCGGAGAGGAGGATCGGCGGCGCGCGAGAGCTCGAGGAGGGGGCCGACTGCAGAGCGGAGCTGACCCCAGCGCCGTGTTGTCGTGCGTCGAGTATGCGCACACACACGGGCAGTCTTCGCAGGTCTGCGGAGGCTCTGCGCACCTGTGCGCAGATTCGACGCACAGCTCCAGTCCGGGGTATGTCAATTCTGCAGTCGATCCCCTGCTCGACAGAGTGACCCATCGCCGGAGTGACCCGTCAGTGTGGGCCCACAAGGGGTCCTGCCAGCACTGGCTGGCACGCCTGGGTGGCTTGCATTGGTCAGGAGGGAAAGAAGCACACAGACACAATTTATTGTCGATTCGAAAATCTAGGAAGGGGGGAGGAAGACGAAAACCCAGAAAAGAAGGGAAAATATGGGAAGTGGGGGGGAAGCCGAAAACCCAGAAAAGATGGGGAAGTATGGGAAGTGGGGGGAAGCCGAAAGCCCAGAAAAGGTGGGAAAATGTGGGAGTCCTGTTTACTTGTGTCTGTGCATTTTTGTGTGTGACGGGCCCCTTGAAGGGTGGGCCTCCCTCGAAGGCCCCCCGAAGGCCTCGCACCCAGAGGTCACTCCTGCCAAGGGGGTCGCTCCCTGCGCGTGGGCCGAGAGGAGCGCGGGAGGCAGGACCGCCTGAGGCGGGAGGCCGAGCAGCTGGAGATCGGCGTCGCCCCAGCATGCCAATACTCCCTGACCTCCTCGTGCTGTGAGAACAAAAACCGCGACGGGAGGTGTTTCTCCATTTTCGGCCTCCGGGGGCCCTTACCAGGCCTCGGGACTGTCAAACAGCGACTCTGGACGAACAACCGGTCCCGGGGAAGGGGTCCAGACCTCTGGGGGTCGACGTTGTGAGCATAAACGCAACGTCGGGGGTCTGGGCTGCATGCGCGTCGCCCCCTCCGGGGGCGACGCGCGCGCGCCGGGAAGTCTCACAGCATATCTTTGCGTCGCGGCGGGCGCCCCATGGCCCCGCCGCTCGGGAAGCGATCTGCTGCAAGGTGGGTCTGCCATATGTTCGGGTCGGGCGCGCGCGCCTCCAGGGAGGACATATATTCGGGGGTGGACAGACCTCCTACCCTGACACGTCGATTCAGGAATTGGCCGTTTTCGGTTCGCGATAGGGCGCCGCGGCCGTCATTTTTGCGGGTCCAGGTCCGTCGGTTTCGGTCCCAGGCCGTTTTCACTAAGGGGAGGTCTACTAAAGGGAGGTTTGTCCACCGCCGATGAGATGGTATCGGTATGTCTGTGCCCGTGCGCCCCAGGAGAGGCAGCAGCTGGAGGAGCGCAGGGGGCAACGTCCGGGGGGGGCAACGGACCCTCGTGGGGGGGGGGGTCGGCGTCGACGTGCGGGCCCGGTCGCCCAGCCCGCTCAGGGCCGTGTGGTTGCGCCCTCGGGGGCCTCTCGCCGACACGCGTGCAGTCAAGGCGCTGAAGCAAGGGACAGCTCGGGTTCGGATGGGGGCTCGGTTCCTCCAGTGCTGTTCATCTCGCCCTCCTGGGGCACGGAGGCGCTTACAGGGCCAAGAAGGGGCTTCGTTCCTTATCTAGCGTTCCTTCTGTCAGCGGCCCGACTGTATCGCCGATTGCAGCTCGATGTCCCCCCCCCTGAGGCCCTCTCCGTTTCTCCGTGCACTTCAGCTTTGGCTTCGGCTTCAGCTGCCGATGCACCGTGAAGCGCCGTCGGGCCAGCTCGCCCGAGTCGGACTGTCCGTCCGCTTGCACGGGTGCCCCCCCCCCCCCCCTCCGAGGAGGTCCTTCCGCAACGGTTCCCTTCAGGAGCAGGCGGCCAGAATACGCGACAGGGATGCGTTTAAGAGGGCCAGGCGGCGGGCGAGGCTCGCAAAGAGCGAGGCAAAGCAGGCAGGGCAGCTCAAGGCGATCTCGCGCGAGGTGCAGCGTGTGGAGCAGCGCGCGGCCGACCTGCGGCAGAGCGAGGAAGAGGCAATGCAGCGGGCCAGGCAGGAGGAGCAGCGCTCCGCGGCCAGCGGAGCTGTGGCTGTGTCGCTGGCTGCCCAGAGGCAGAGGTTGGAGGCGTCGGAGAGGAGAGCCGCTGAGAGGCACGCTCGGCTCGAGGCGGTTGCGATGGATCGCCAGAAGCTGATCGACAAGTGTGCCAAGCTTCGCGAGCGGGCGAAGTACAAGAAGGAGAAGGCCAGGTACAAGGACCAGAAGCTGAGCGCCAAGACGCATAGAAGGCTCAGCGCAGTGGAGCGGGCGCAGCACAGGCTGGAGGAGAGGTGCGCCGCTGCGCGAGAGTGGCAGGAAGAGGTGGCGCAGCGGCGCCAGAGTGAGGCGGAGCAGCTCGCAGCCCAGGCGAGGCAGCAAGAACAGGACGAAGAGGAACGGCAGCTGCTTGCCTCCGCCGAGCGGCTAGATAGGCTGAGGCGGCGAGAGGACGAGAAAGAGCGCAAGAGGCAGGAGGCCGACGAGAAGGCCGCGGCCCGCCAGCGCAAGAGGGCGGAGCTCGAGCAGCAGCGGAGGGAGCTCGCGGAGGCCGCCCGCGCCGAGAAGCGGCGCAGGCGAGAGGAGGCCGACGTCCAGAAACTCGAGCTGGCCCGGCAGACGCGCGCGGAGGAGGAGCGCGAGCAGCAAGCGGCCGCGGACGACGGGCGGGAGACCTCCACTGCGGCGCTGCTGGGCGCCGCGGGGGCCGCAGGCTGGGCCTCGCTCCTGACGCTGGCGCTCGTGCGCCGCCGGCGCTGCAGCCGGCGCCCAGGCGACGCCCTAGGCGACGCCGCTGGCGCTCACAGGCGCGTGCGGGCGCTGGCGCAGCGCGCCGGGTCCACCCAGCGCTGCGGCCGGCCAGCTGGCGGGCCCCCACCGGGCAGGGCGCACGGCGGCGAGCCGCTGGCCAGCGGCCTGGGCGCGGCGCTCCAGGCGAGGGGGTCGTCGGGCGTCCCCCCGCTGGCCGTGCCACGGCCGCAGCCGCTTGCGTCGAGCCCCGAGGGCCCGCCCGGGGATGGCTGCCCAGGCAGCGCGCTGCCGCGGCTGGGTGGCCCGCCATGCGGGCCGCTTGACACCGTTGCGCCAGCCGAGGTCGTCTCGCAGACGCCACCGCGGGGCTCCCCGCGGTGGCACTCGCGCCTGTCGAGGCTGAGCAGGCCACCGAGGGGATTCACCATTGACGGCTGGGACGCCTTCTTCGATAAGGCTGGGTCTGGCCTGGAGCCGCTCGTGACGGGGGAGCAAACCTCGTCGCGCGCACTGCCCAGCGAGGGGTCGTACTTTATCGGCGACGACGATTCGGCTGGGCTCGCAGACCGGAGCAGCTCTATGGCCGAGTCGCCTGGTTTGAGCGGCTGTTCAGCCATGGGGGCGCCAGAGACGCTCCACGATTCCTCCAGCGAGGATTGCCCCAGCGGGCAGCCACTCGACAGCCCACCACCAGCGACGCAGCTCGGCCCGGCTACCTCTTCGCTCTGCGAGCTATCCCAGGGCGTGTCAGACACGGCAGCCGCTCCCGACGGAGCGCCCACACCAACCAGCGCAACCACTGCGCACGCTCGCCGCCGATGGTCGAACAGGCCTGGAGCCGCCGCTGGGCCTGAGCCGAATGCGCTACCGCGAAGCGGCCTGGAGGCAGTCATCGTGGGGGGCTCTGTTCCGATGTCCAGCGCCGTGGCGCCGGCGCGGCGCAGGCGCCAGCGAGCCCCAGAGACTCTGACGTCACCGCCGGCTCCCCCTCCAGGATCTGGCGCGCAGCCTGCCCCACCAGAGGCGCGTGCGCGGGCGACCGCGCAGCTTGCCCCGCTCGTGCTGCCAGCGAAGGCCGGCCCTGGTCGGAGCTCGACCCCCGAGCCGCTGGGCAGCGGCCTGCGGGCTTCTGCGAGCCCGCGGCTGCTGGCCGCCGAGGCCAGCCCGAAGCCGGCGGGACCAGGCGCCCCTGCGCCGCGGGAGCAGGTCGACTACAGGTAAGAGTGACCTTTCGCCGGAGTGACCTTTGGTGCGGGCTCAGTGGGGCCCCCCGATCGCCGAACGCGATGCGCTAACAGCTCCTTGCGCGCACGGGTTTGGCCGCCCCGCGTGCCCCGTTCAGTCGCGCACCAAGGGCCACTCTGCCCAGGGCCACTCCTCCGTGTGGCCGAGCAGGCGGGCGTGCTGCCAGAGCCGGGCCCGGAGCCCTGCCCGGGCCATGTCGCGTTCTTCATCGGGGACGCCTCCAGCGACGAGGAGTCACCCCCCGCCGAGGCCCAGGGGCCCGCGCCGTCGCTCGGGGCGCCCGCGGGCGAGGGGGCGGCAGCGGCCGCAGGCCGCACGGAGCGCGCGGGCCTCCCGCCCAGCATGGAGGGCGAGGTGCAGCTCGCGAGGGCCGCGCTGCGCACGGTGCGCCTGGCGTGCGTGGAGCTGCGCGCCTCCACGCGCTTCCAGGCGGCGGTGGCGATGCTCCAGGGCGCCGCGCGGGCCGCGCTGGGGAGCCCCGCCGCCCCCGGCTTCGAGCTGGAGGGGCTGCTGCAGCTGGCGGACACGAGGGGGGCCAGCGGCCTGAGCGTCGTCCACTACGTGTGCCTCGAGTGCCACCTGGCCGACCCCGGCTTCCTGTCGGGGCTGCAGGCCGAGCTGCGGCACGTGCCGCTCGCGGCGAGGGCCGCCGGGGCGCTGGCCGGCATCCCAGAGCAGCTCGCGGGCACTCTCGGCGGCTGCAACGGGGGCGGGACATACAGCCTAGGGGGGGCCGTTCCGGGGGCCCCGATCGTCCGTGCCCTCTCGACGAGGCTCCCTGCCCCTGGCTGCGATGGGGGCGTTCGTGAAGGAGCGTGACCGGGAGGCGTCAGACCCTGGATGATCCCTTGTCTGACGAGGGCGGCGGTGAATCACCGTGGCCAAGCTTCGGTCGGTGCTCTGCCGGCTCCCAGACCCTGGATTCCCTCATCCAGCAGTTCCTCATCCATTGCCCTCGCCGTGCCGCATCCGCCCCCCTCTCTGGGCACGTGTGCACTTCCCTCGGCGGGGCCAGCGCCAGAAAGTCTGGATCAGCCTGGAGCGCCCCGGGCCACGCGGATCAGAAAAGAGCGCGCACGGAACCAAACAATGCACAGGACATGGACCTCCGAGCGATGGCAAGCTGCACTCCCCAGACCTCCGACGCCGTGCTTTTCTCACGGCGTCGACCCCCAGAGGTCTGGACCCCCTCCTGGGGGTCAGCGCTTCCTCCTGGGTCGTTCCTGCACGCTCCCAAGGCCCACCAGGGTGGAGGAGGAGGAGGAGGAGGAGGAGGAGGAGGAGGAGGAGGAGAAGGAGAAGGAGGAGGAGGAGGAGGAAGGAGGGCGGAGGGCGGAGGAGGAGGAGGAGGAGGAGGAGGAGGAATTACAGGAATTACAGCCTTCGCGTAGCGAAATTATCATAACTAATTCAGACTGCCTCCACTCAGATGACGAGGAAGCCGTGTACACTTGGCACTGGTGGAAGATGTAGAGGAGGATGAACGCAAATGAAGTGAATTGAAAGGAAATCCCCTTCACCAGGGCTTTCACACAGGATCCCAGCAAATACAAATTGACCACTGCCGCCAAACTGAGGATAAGATAAATTATGTACTGAAGCAAGCCACCAGAGACAACGGCCAAACTGAAAAGACGAGCGCCTAAGCTGAAATGAAATCGGCTCTATGAGGCCCTACCGTAGATCACCGGGCTACCTCGCGAGAGATCGCTTCATCCACACACAGCCTCGCCACTGGTCACCAGAAAGGTAGCACCTCCAACAGCATGAGCTCCAGACCCTGCAAAAGAAGATAATACGCCCAGGCCAAGGGGTGAAGGACTTAGATGGGCTCGCAGCCCCCGTGCCTCCAGCCCAACCCACTGCCTGAGACGGAACTTCACGTAGCCGAAGAGGTACGCCCAGGCCGAGGGGTGAAGGGCTTAGATGGGCTCGAAACCCGCGTGCCTCCAACCCAACCCTCGGCCTGGGACGGACGTTGAAATTGATGTTCAGGAGGAACCCAAAACACCAATCTTGCAAAACTCGTCGACCGAAACTTTGCACTGTACTAGCCAACCGCACGAATGTAACAACTGTTGTGTCGCAGTCAAGCGGTGCCCCTCAAGCACCACGGGGAGGTTCAGTGCAGGACAGGGAGCTTGCCAAGATGAGCCAAAAAATGGTTCTACTGCGCTCCGCGCCCCTGAGCTTGAGAGGAGGAGGAGGAGGAGGAGGAGGAGGAGGAGGAGGAGGAGGAGGAGGGAGGAGGAGGAGGAGGAGGGCGGAGGAGAGGAGGAGAGGAGGAGGAGGAGGAGGAGGAGGAGGAGGAGGAGGAGGAGGAGGAGGAGGAGGAGGAGGAGGAGGAGGGGAGGAGGAGGAGGGAGGGAGGAGGAGGAGGAGGAGGAGGAGGAGGAGGGGGAGGAGGAGGAGGAGGAGGAGGAGGAGGGAGGAGGAGGAGGAGGAGGAGGAGGAGGAGGAGGAGGAGGAGGAGGAGGAGGAGGGGAGGAGGGAGGAGGGAGGGAGGAGGAGGAGGAGGGAGGAGGGAGGAGGGCGGAGGGAGGAGGGAGGGGGAGGAGGAGGAGGGAGGAGGGAGGAGGGAGGAGGGAGGAGGGAGGAGGAGGAGGGAGGAGGGAGGAGGGAGGAGGGAGGAAGGAGGAGGGAGGAGGGAGGAGGAGGGAGGAGGGAGGAGGGAGGAGGGAGGAGGGAGGAGGAGGGAGGAGGGAGGAGGAGGAGGGAGGAGGGAGGAGAGGAGGAGGGAGGAGGGAGGAGGGAGGAGGGGAGGAGGAGGGAGGGAGGAGGGAGGAGGGAGGAGGAGGAGGAGGGAGAGGGAGGAGGAGGAGGGAGGAGGGAGGGAGGAGGGAGGAGGGAGGAGGGAGGAGGGGGGAGGGAGGAGGGAGGACGGGAGGAGGGAGGAGGGAGGAGGGAGGAGGGAGGAGGGAGGAGGGAGGAGGAGGTGGGAGGAGGGAGGAGGGGAGGAGGAGGAGGGGGAGGGGGGGGGAGGCGGCGGAGGCGGAGGAGGAGGAGAAGGAGGAGGAGGCGGAGGAGGAGAGGAGGAGGAGGAGGAGGAGGAGGAGGAGGAGGATGAGGGAGGAGGAGGGGGGGGGGAGGCAGAAAGCAGGGCGAAACCTTCCGACCTTGGCCTGGCCTCCGCCAAGGCATGGACGGCGTCGCCCGGGCCGCCCTGCGCGAGCTGGGCGCGGGCCGCGGGGGGCACGAGGCGGGCGGCGCCCCCGCGGGCTCGGGCGCCCGGCTCGTGGCGCGGGCCGCGCGCGCGGGCGCGGCGGGCAGGTCGCTGCGGCGGGAGGCCTCGGTAGGAAGTCGGGCGTGTCCCTCTGCCGGGGGAAGGTGCAGAGACATTTCAAAAGCTGTGTGGGGGGGGGCGATTCTTTGAACCATTTTTTGAGCCCTTTTGAAATGCTTGTTGACTATTTGTTCATGTTTCCTGCAAGATCCGCCTGTAGGGGGACATGCTCGACCTAACCTCAGCATCGTGTAACCAGTCTCGAAGAAGAGAGAAAACGCTATAAACATGAGCTTTTGGCGCTCCGCGCGGATTTCTTGGATCCGCGCTGGGACCCCCCGGCGGCGCCCCCGGCGCGGTCCGCGCGCCAGGAAGGGGGGTCCAGTGCACATCCAAGAAGTCTGCGCGGAGCGCCAAACGTTTATGTTTATGCCCTTCTGTTCTTCGTCTGCGATCCCCATCCCCACTGGGCCATGGCATCTCAGCCCCAGCATCCCACCACCCGAGTTTGGGATAGGCCTCTCGAAGCCCGAAGGGAACAGCCAGTTAGTTAGACAAGCGACGACGAAAAACGAATCGTCGCGGCGGGAAGTCAGTAGTTCAGAAAACGGAAACGAAAAAAACGAATTGGGTAGAAAAGTGAAGAGTTTCGTTGACTCGTGTCGCCGGGAGAATATCCCCAGATAGGGGGGGTGCACCGGCCAGTGGGCCCCAGGCCACGCCAGTGGGGATGGGGATCGGCTAGACGATGCTCAAGGCCAGCCGCACACGGGCGGCCGTCGCGGCCTGCGAGCACTTCCTCGGGCGCGGGGGCTCCGAGGCGGCCGGCGGGGGCGGCCTCGGCGTGGGCGCCATCGTGCTCGCAGAGGCTCAGCGGCCCCGATACGCACGTGCTAAAGTCGGTGGGCGAAGAGCGGTATAAGATAAGCTGTTCCGCCGTCCGGGACGCCTGCCCCTCGGCGGCTGCAAAGTTTGCACCCCTGCGTGGCACCGTAGGGGTATGAACTTTCCAGCCGCACGGGGGTAGGCGTCCCCGACGGCGGAAAAGTTTATTTTCTACCAGTCTTCGCCCGCTGATGCAGTGCAACACGTGCCGTGCTCGGCACGCCTGTCACGCACGTGCGGGCCCACGTTGCCCACGCGTCCCACCACCCACCAAAGCACCCCAACCCAACCCGAAGGCCCCACTTTGCCCTCCAGTCCCAGGGGGGTGCGTCGGGAAGATTGACAAAACACGTATGTAACCCGCACTCCCCCCCCAGACCCGAAATTTGCGTCTTCGGGTTGGGTTGGGGTGGCCCGGTAGGTAGTCGGTGTCGGCGAAAGTGTCGCGCCAGGCCTGCGTTTCCAGTCTACGCGGTGAGCTCCGTGCCGACACGCTGCGGGCAGCGTGTTGCGCATCGGGGCAGCTAAAGCGCGGAGGCTCTCCTCGAGCGGTTCGGGCAGGCGTGGCACGAGGTCTCCCAGGGTCTCTGCGACGCCCCGCTGCACGAGGCCTGAGGCTCGCGCGCTCGCACGGCGACCCGAGCTTGCGGCGCGGCAGCGGCACGCTGGGCTGCCACGTCGGCGGAGCCCGCAGGGAGGAGGAGGAGGAGGAGGAGGAGGAGGAGGAGGAGGAGGAGGAGGAGGAGGAGGAGGAGGAGGAGGAGGAGGAGGAGGAGGAGGAGGAGGAGAGAGGGGGAGGAGAGGGGAGGAGGGAGGAGGAGGGAGGAGGAGGAGGAGGACGGGTCGCCAAAGTCCTTCGGAGGAACCCTCCACTCCAGGCTGGGCAGACAGGAGCGGCGGGTGCCCAACCCTCGGGAGCACTCCAGGCTGGGCAGACACGAGCGGCGGGTCCTCCAACCCTCCTGGGGGTCGGTAGCAGCTTATTTGGAACCTGGTATGCCCTCTTACTTCCGTCTGTAGCGTCGGTTCGCATCGATTGGCGTCCGAGAGTCGACGAGACAGCGCCGATTTGGCGTCGGCTAGCGTCGGTGAGCCTCGATTTCGCGTCGATTGGCGTCGACGCAGCGTCGGCCAGCGTCGAGTCGCAAGAGCCAACAAGATGGTATGGGAGGCTCCCAGGAGTTGCCACAGAAGGGTTGGGGCGAGCCCGAGTCTGGCTGGCCGCACCTGCCCCGGCTGTACTTTTAGAAGCGTTGTGCGCGCTTCGTTTCTGCAGCGCGCCGAGCCGCCGTGTGACAATTCGCAGCCCTCGTGCCGTTCTGGCAACCCCTTGCAAGGCTCCCCTCCCTGCGATGCTTCCTGCCCCTCCCTGGTGCATGTTGTTCCTGCGCCCTCCCCCTCCCTATCGCTCCTGGGTGCGCCCTCGCCCAGCTGTGCGATACCCTTTCTTCGGTTAAACAGCGGGCTTGTAGCAATTGCCTACTCGCACGCGCCAGCATTTTTCAGCCCTCTCGGGCCCTCGAAGATGAGGGCCCGGCAATGGAGTAGGGCGTTTTCCGGCGGCGAGCCCAGGGTGGGAGTGCGAAGGCTCGGAAGTCCCCCGGCCTTCTGAGGGGTTTCCTGAGCCGTCCCCGCATGCGCAGGAAGCCTCTTAGAAGGCGCGAGGGCTTCTGAGAAGCCCCGCCGCCTTCTGAGAAGGCCTTCTCCTTCACACTTCCCCCCCTCGCTCGCCGCCAACTTTTGGAGCTTCGAAGAAGGCCATTGAGCGGCGGGCTTTCGAGCTGATTCTCCGTCCTCTTGCTTCTGTCGTCCGCAGTAGCACGAAACACATTATGAAGGAAGTATCGGATGTGCTCTTAGGTGGTTTCAATTCGGGTGGCCTTGATTGCACAACGATTAACTTCGGGTAGCATGTTTTCTGATGCTGCAGCGTTCTTTCCCTCTTTTCGAAGTAACTATCGGATGTGCTCTTAGGTGGTTTCAATTCGGGTGGTCTTGATTGCAAAATGGGTAACTTCGGGTAGTCTGTTTTCTGATGTTGCAGCGTTCGTCTCTCTTTTATGATGTCGTCTCCCACTCGCGTTGCGACGGGTATCGTCGCTGGGGTGCTTCTGGCTTGATCCCATGGTTGCGTGGCTCAGCTCGCCCGAGCCTGGCTGGTCCGAATCTGTTTGGTATGATTTTGGACGCGGGAGAGTGCGAGCGATGGAACGCGCGTCCAGCGAGTCACCGCCGCCCTCTGCGGCCAGAAAGCTGAATTCGGAGCATTTTTGCGCGCCTTCGGGCCTCGTGGGCTGCTGTCGGGGCCTAGGAGGAGGAGGAGGATGAGGAGGAGGAGGAGGAGGAGGAGGAGGAGGAGGAGGGAGGAGGAGGAGGAGGAGGAGGAGGAGGAGGAGGAGGAGGAGGAGGAGTCACTTTGAGCCGTCTTGGGTCACCCTCGCAGCGCCTCTTCTGCCTTTTGTGTTGGCTCTCGGGGCGGCTCTGAGCTGGTGGGCGCTCCTGCGCTGTCGTGTGGCTCTCTTGGGCTCGCCTGGGGCTCGTCTTGGGCCGTCCTCGGGATGTCTGAGGGAGCGCGACCTACAGTCGCTCGGCTGTGCAGAATTCCCCACCCCCCTCCGCGAAATCAGAGGGGGGCGGGCACGATACGATACGACACGAAAGCCGTGCATCCATGAAGGACGCGTGGGCAGAGAGCGCGGTTCAGAAGTTGCCAGGGCCGCGTCCGGCGCGCCAAGCGGGGGGGAGGGGAAGAGAAGGGGGTGAGAGGGAGGAGGGGAGAGGGTGGACACAGAAAGCTCCATGCACTCACCAGGGAGGGGGGGGGGAGGTGGCACAGGGGGTACCGCGCAGAAATTCCCCCCTCCCCTCTCCGGGAACCAGCGGGGGGGGGGGGGGGCACCCCCCCTGCCTAGGAGCTGGGGGGTGGCAGGGGGGCACGGGGCCCTCCCCCTACCCTGGTTCGTTCGAGCCCGGGGGGGGGGAGCAAAGACTGCCCCCCTCCCCCCTGGTCCGGTTCGAACGGGAGGAGGAGGAGGAGGAGGAGGAAGAGGAGGAGGATGAGGAGGAGGAGGGGGAGGGAGAGGAGTAGGAGTAGGAGTAGGAGTAGTAGGAGTAGGAGTAGGAGTAGGAGTAGGAGTAGGAGTAGGAGTCAAGCTAGCCAGCTCGAGCGAGTCAAGCATGGCATGCCCAGTCCCACCCGCCCTCCCACAACATAAGAAGCAAAGCTGGCACAACTGGGGGCCGAAGTCACACCGGCCAGCCGGTTTGGTACAGCTGATGCGGCCGCGATGGCGGTTGCCGACGGGAACTGGCGAGCGCGTGTTGAATGCCGAAAAACAGAAACTGTGTATTGTCTTTTGCAGATTAGAATGGGACGGATTGGATGGGCGGGCGCGGGGTGTGCGCCGCGTCCCATTCCTGCCATGCATTTTGCGACGTGGACGACAGGACGTCCATGCGACGGTGCCAATGACGGCGACGACTCTAGAAGGATTTGAGCATGCGCTCGCGGCGACGCGCGCGCATGTCGCCCGCGTGGTATTTTTTGCACAGGATTCGCGGCCTGGGTGCATGACAGAGCATCGCGAGTGCACCGCGCGATGACGTGAAATCGCTGGATTTGACCGAATTCTTAAGATTCCTATGGTTTTCCTATGATTTCAGCAAGAGAGCCCGGGCAGGAAATTTGTAGAATTTTTGTGAAAAAGCATCGGGTTTTTGATGTTTTTATGTTGAAATGCTTGCAAACACACGGTGTTCGGTAGGATTCTGACATGAACGCGCGCGTGTGCTCTTTGTGGTATTTTTTGCAATGGATTATCGCCGTGGACGACAGGACGTCCATGTCGAGAGGAAAAAATAAGAAAAATGTTGATTTTGTATTGTTTTTTACAGGTTAGGATGGGACCACCCGGATGCGGCCCCTATCTGCCGGCCTGAGGGGGGAGTAGGAGTATATTCTAATAAGGAATAAGGATAGGAGGAGGAGGAGGAGGAGGAGGAGGAGGAGGAGGAGGAGGAGGAGGAGGAGGAGGAGGAGGAGGAGGAGGAGGAGGGCCTCTCCGGCGTCTCTCGGCGACCTCACTTTGAGCCGCCTCGGGGCACCCTCGCAGCGCCTCTTCTGCCTTCTGGTTGGCTTTCGGGGCGGCTTTGAGTTGGCTTTCGGGGCGCTGCTGTGCTGTCATGTGGCTCTCTTGGGCTCGCCTTGGGCTCGTCTTGGGCCGTCCTCGGGATGTCTGAGGGAGCGCGACCTACAGTCGCTCGGCTGTGCAGAATTCCCCCCCCCCCCCCCCCTCCGCGAAATCAGAGGAGGGCGGGTTACGATACGATACGACACGAAAGCCGTGCATCCATGAAGGACGCGTGGGCAGAGAGCGCGGTTCAGAAGTTGCCAGGGCCGCGTCCGGCGCGCCAAGCGGGGGGGAGGGGGAGAGAAGGGGGTGAGAGGGAGGAGGGGAGAGGGTGGACACAGAAAGCTCCATGCACTCACCAGGGAGGGGGGGGGGAGGTGGCACAGGGGGTACCGCGCAGAAATTCCCCCCTCCCCTCTCCGGGAACCAGCGGGGGGGGGGGGGGCACCCCCCCTGCCTGGGAGCCCGGGGGTGGCAGGGGGGCACGGGGCCCTCCCCCTACCCTGGTTCGTTCGAGCCCGGGGGGGGAGCAAAGACTCCCCCCCTCCCCCCTGGTCCGGTTCGAACGGGAGGAGGAGGAGGAGGAGGAGGAGAGGAGGAGGAGGAGGGAGGAGGAGGAGGAGGAGAGAGGAGGAAGAGGAGGAGGAGGAGGAGGAGGAAGGAGACGAGGAGGAGGAGGTGGGTGGGGGAAACGATCCCTCCTTGGGGTCCTCTTGGCATGGGTGCGGCTGGCGCCGCCTCGCCCCGTCTCGCTTCTTCCTCAACCTCGCTCCCCTGCTCCTCCTCCCCCTCCTCCTTCTCCTCCTCCTCCTCCTCCTCCTTCTCGTCCTCTTCCCCCTTCTCTTCCTCCCGCGTCCTCTTCCTCCCCCTTGCCCCCGCCCTCTCCTTCGTCTCCACCTTTTCCTCCCTCCTCTCCACCGCCCTCCTGCAGCTCCTCCTGCCCGGGTGGGGGGAGCGATGTCTTCCCCGCCCCAACTTCGAGCCGATTTTTTGAGTTTCGTTGGAGCACTGTTTGAGCTTCGGTGGAGCTTTGTTGGAGCTTTGTTGGAGCCTGTGCAAGCTTTGTTGAAGCTTTGCTCGAGCTTTGTTTGAGCTTTGGTTGAGCTGTGGTTGAGCTGTGGTTGAGCGTTGGTTGAGCTTTGTTTGAGCTTTGTTTGGGCTTTGTTTGAGCTTTGCTTGAGCTTTGTTTGAGCTGTGCTTGAGCTCGTTGTCAGCGAAGCGGGCGAGGCTGCCCGGCATAACACGGACAGTTCGCCCTTAGGCTTTCCGACCCCTCTTCAGGTTCGAATTCCGGCAGTGGAGAGGCCCACCCTAGATTCGGACCTGGAGGCTGTTTTGCCTTTCCATTCCCTGGTTCGAACCGGGGGGGGGGGGGGGCTTCCCAGTAACGGCAGAAGGCACTCTTTCGGATGTCTTGGGTCCGTCTTGGAGCCCGCTTGGGCAATCTTGGGGCCTCCGTGGGGCCGCCCTGTGCAGCCTCGGTGTCATCTCGGGGTTGGGGCCAGCCTCTCCGAGGCCCTTTTTAGAAAACTGTGGCTGAAGAACTTGGCATTTGACAAAGTATGGCGGGGGTGGCACGTCTGCAAGGAACCTGACACGGTTTCACCTGCAGGACAAACGCCGGAGACTGCTCTACCAATGCTGGGCGGCAGATCGCCCTGCCACCAATCCAGAGCAAGGCCATTCAACCAGTATGGGGGCACTTGAAGAAACCTTGTGTGGTTGCACGGATGTTGCCGTCTGGGATTCTTGCTGGGGCCTATCTTTCTGCCCCTCCTCCTTCATCCTTTTTTCTTTCCTCCCACCTCCCTCCCCATCTTCCTCCTCTCTCCTCCTTCGTATCGAAGATGCCTACGGCGAATCACCGCCGCCCCCCGCCTTCTAGAATCGCCCATGTGGCCGAGCGTTGTGGCAAAAGCTCTGCCAAGGTATCGGGCCATGTGTTCCCCCAACCTTGGTGGAAACCCTTGAGGGAACACTTGGGGGAGGATGGCGGGGAAGATCAAGAGGAGGCGGAGGAGTAGGTGGAGGAGGAGGAGGAGGAGGAGGAGGAGGAGGAGGAGGAGGAGGAGGAGAAGGAGGAGGAGGAGGGGGCATCTTGGAAGCCTCTGGGGACACGCTTGGGGCCTCCTGGAAGCTTCCTGGGAGCCTCTTGGACCTTTGGGGGCTTCTCGGGGGCCTCTTTGGCCGTCTTGGTGGGCTCCTGGCCCGTCTTACGCCGTCGGAAGCCGTCTTGGGGGCCTCTCTGGGCCGACTTGGGGCTTTCTTGGGGTGCTCCATGGCCGTCTTGGAGGACATCTTGAGCGTCTTGGAGGCCTCTTGGGCCGTCTTGGGGGCCTCTTGGGGCCGTCTTGGGCGCCTCTTGGGCCGTTCTGGGGCCATACTGGAGACCTCTTGGGTGATCTTTGGGGGCTCTTGGGCCGTCTCGGGCCTGGAAGGCCGAAAACATAACAATGCCACAATCCTTCAAACACTCATGGGGAATCAGTGATGTTGGCTTTTTCGGGCCTTCCTGGAGGCCCGCTCGGATGCCTCTTGGGCCGTCTTGGGCCATCTTAGGGCCATCTTCGGCAGTCTTGGTGGGCTCCTGGCCCGCCTGACGCTGTCGGAAGCCGTTTGGGGGGCCTCTCTGGGCCGACTTGGGGGCCTCTTGAAATGCTCCAGGGCCGTCTTGGAGGCCATCTTGGGCGTCTTAAAGGCCTCCTGGGCCGTCTTGGGGGCCTCTTGGGGCCATCTTGGGGGCCTCTTGGGCAGTTCTGGGACCTCCCTCCTCCGTCTTATCGAAGACGCCTACGGCGAATCACCACCGCCCCCTGCCTTTTTGGAAACGCCGATGTGGCCGAAAGTTGGACTAGAGCTTGGCCAAGCTATCGGACCATGAGTTCCCCGAGTCGGTTTGGAAAGCTTTCGGGGAACACATGGGAGAGAATGATTATGAACAGGAAGAGGAAGAGGAAGAAATAGAGTAGGAGGATGAGGGTTGTTAGGAGTCTCTTGGGGCACCCTTGGGGTCTGTTGGGGGCTTCTTGGGGGCCTCTTCGAGGCCTCTTGGAGGCATCTTGGGGGCCTCCTTGGGCCTCTTGGGGGCCTTTGGGGGCTTCCTGGGGGTCTCTTTGGCCGTCTTAGGGCGTTCCTGGTCCGTCTGACGCCGTCTGGAGCCGTCTTGGGGGCCTCTCTGGGCCGTCTTGGGGCCCTCTTGGGGCGCTTCAGGGCCGTCTTGGAGGCCATGTTGGGCGTCTTGGAGGCCTCTTGGGCCGTCTTGGGGCGCTCTTGGGGCCGTCTTGGGGGGCCCTTGGGCCGTCATAGGGCCTTCTTGGAGGCCTCTTGGGCGATCTTGGGGGCCTCTTGGGCCGTCGGAAGGCCGAAAAGATGAAAACGCAAAAAACCTTCAAAAACCTAAGGAAAACCAATGATTTTGGCCTCTTCGGGCTCTCCTGGAGAACGTCTTGGAGGCCTCGTGGGCCATCTTGGAGGCATCTTGGGGCCATCTTGGCCGTCTTGGAGGGCATCTTGGGCCGTCTTGGAGGCATCTTGGAGCCATCTTACCCGTCTTGGAGGCCATCGTGGCCGTCTTGGAAGCATCTTGGAGGCCATCTTGGGCCATCTTGGCCGTCTTGGAGGCCATCTTGGGCCAAGTTGGGGCAACACAGGCATTGACAGACGGATTTTCGGAAATTTACGGGTGGCCGGCGGGACGGGTCGACGCCCACTGGGGAGTTCTTTTAGAAAAAGAACCAAAACCAAAACTGAATCATCCAGCACGCCGTGCACCCCTGCAAGCAGGGGGCGGCGGATCTAGTAGCCTTCGGCCCATCCCGCCATGGCTGCCTGGGTCGTAGAGCAGAGCCCTGAAGCCTCTTGGGGTCTCTGGGTGTCTCTTTGGGGGGGGCCTCCTGGGTGCGTCTTGAAGGTCTCTTGGGGGATGCTTAGGGGCCTCTTCAGGGCTAAGGGGTGGGGTGGGGTGGGGGGGGGGCGGCGCTGCTGGCGGTCTCGGGGGGCATATTGGGGAGGAAGGGCCACCGTGGTCCGTCCGAGCTCCCTCTTTCGGGCCCCTCTCGGGGCCTCTCGGGCTTCTCTTCGGGTCCTCTGGGGCCCTCTTGGGCGGGTCTTGTGGGCATCTGGGGCAGCTCTGAGCGCTATGATCATACAGGAGCTGGAGGTTTGTAAGCGGGTGTGATATCATGGACCAGCCCCGAGAGCGTCCCAAACTAGGTGTTGACGTAGGAGCCGCTGGACCCACCCGACCCCTCTGTGGGGTAGGAACCCAAGCCTGCCACAATCGTTGCGTCGCCGATGAGAAAGTGGAGAGAGGAGGAGATGCAGGAGGAGAGCGAGAGCGAGAGAGAGAGAAAGAGAGAGAGAGAGATGCATACAGCCACACACCTTATAACCATATATATAGAGAGAGAGGGACACACCTATGTACATAGCGAGAGAGAGAGAGAGAGAAAGACCGCGAGAGCGCGAGACCAGAGTACCCCGATGCATTCATATATACAACTAGGCATACACATGTGTGCACACACCTGTATATATAGACATATATATATGCATGTCTCTCTATATATATGTATGCATGTCTATGTATGTGTATATATATGTGTATATACTCACAACACAGCTACACACATGCACACAACTATACGTGTTATATGTAAAGCTGTCTCTGTGCATATTCGCACGGAGATATACATGCATACCTGTATCTCTATACGTATATATGTTGCTAACGTGATAAGGCAGTAACTAATACGAGAGGAGGGGAAGGATAACCCATATGAGGGGCATAGGGGCGGACGAGACGGCAGAGAACGACGATGTGGACTTGGAGGAGAAGGGGGAGGCCTGGCAGGTGATGAGAATATAGAGGAGCGGGAGGGAGACGGATGATTTGGAGTATACACAGGAGCAGTCGGGTGGTTTTGCTTGAGACTGTTGCGCCGCTAAATTCACGGAGTACCGTTCGAAGATCTAACAGGCAATATTGCCGACCAGCCAGGCTGACAAAAGACATGCTGTCTGACGCCATGGAGCTGGCGGTGACGAGGCAACACTTAGGGGTAGGATGATGAGGGGGCGATGGGAGAGGAGGTGAGGGAAGAGTGCAGGTGGATGAGGAGTGGAGAGGGAGGGGAGGTGGCGGCGAAGGATATGAGAAAGGAAAAGAAGGGGACCCAGCTTGCGGGGGATGGGAGGGGCGAGAGAGGAGGGACAAGGGAGGATACGGAGGGAGGAGGAGGAGGAGGGTGAGGAGAAGGATGAGGACGACGATGATGGTGAGGAAGAGCTCACTCCGCCCGCACACAGGCAGCGATGGAGGCTGCGCTGACGATGCAGGGCTCCCTGCCTCTGGTTCCGCTGGGACCGCGCGAAGAAGATCTCTCTCGCACCTTGCTCTCCAGAACGTCGTGGCTGGCGGCACGTCTGAGGGGAAAGGTGAGCAGGAACATGCAGGATCGATGATGGAGTATGCTGGATGCTTCTGGTTTTTCTGGGCCTCCTGAGATCTCTGCGGATCTCCAGAGACCCCTGGGGCCTCTCACCACGGTCCAGGGTTACAAGTGCGGTGTTGCTGGGCAGTTGTTTGCCTTCGATCACAACTGTGGGTATGAGGTACGGTGGTGCACGTCACATCTGTGTTTGCGCCGACGGGGCTCCTATCCCCTGTTTCCTTTCAGCCCCAAACCACTCTGCTTGGGGCTTTCCTTCAGGCGAGGTCATCGTGAGGGCCTTCGTCTTTGCCAACATACTTATTCCCGGTATTTTAGACATCGGGCTTCTGCTTCCCGTTGGGAGTGGGCCAAGGACTTGCGCGGTCATGTCTTCGTGCAGCTCCAATCACGCTGTGGCAACGGCTTTGGTCAACGCTGCGCTCGCGACTGTTTGCGTCTGCAGCGTGAGGACGACAGCTTGATGTTTGACAGCTGCTGATAGTCCGTTCATTCGGTGGCAAAGCATGGGAGCGTGGTTTACCCTTCTAATTCCGTCTTTAGCGTCGACTAGCGTCGACTAGCGTCTGGAATCCATGAGATAGCGCCGATTTAACGTCGGTCAGCGTCGATTAGCGTCGATTTTAGCGTCGATTAGAGTCGATTCGCAAGAGCCGACACGATGGTATGGGATGCTCCCATGAGTTGCCACCGAACGTTCAACGGCCAGATCTTCCCATTTCTCAACCTCCTTCCCTTCTCCGCGTCTGGGCAATCTTTCGCCTACTGGGGAGCGGCCGTGTGCCGCCGGAGCTCCCCGCGCTACTATATAGCTGCCTTGCCTGTCGATGCCTGCGGGTTGTTTGGATCGAGAGGCCCCGCCAAGCTGTCTCTCCTTCTCCTCCTACTCTGCCTCC
>CAUYUJ010015782.1:340767-403267 GCA_963575745.1 Prorocentrum cordatum | reverse complement strand
TCATTATCATCATCAGCATCATCATATCCACCATCATCACAATCGTCGCCATGATCATCGTCGTCATCATCACCATTCTTGTTATCATCAGCGTAGTCATTGTCATCGCCATCATCAGCAGCACGAGCATCAGCACCATCATCATCATCATCATCATCATCATCATCATCATCATCATCATCATCATCATCATCGTTACCATCATCATCGTCATCATCAGCATCTGCATCAACATCAGCATCATCATCATTATCGTCATCACCACCAGCATCAGCATCACCATCATACTCAGAATAGGTAGCATAATCCAAAGCATCGTCGTCGTCGTCATTGTCGTTGTCGTCGTCAGCAGCAGCATCGTCACCATCCCCTGTCACCGTCACCATCATCAACTTCATCATCAACTTCATCAGCATCGTCATCGCCATCGTCATCGAAATCATCACTATGAGCATTAGTATCTCCATTACCGTCACCATCATCATCAGTATCACCACTATCATTACCACCACCTTCATCATCCTCGTCACCATCATCATCAGCACCGTCATCACCATCATCATCAGCATCGTCACCATCATCATCATCGTCATCATCATCCTTATCATAATCATCATCAGCAGCATGGTCGTCAGCACCAACATCAGCATCAGCGTCATCACCATCATCATCAGCATCTGCATCAGCATCAGAATCAGCATCTGCATCACCATCGTCATTTTCATCAGCATCAGCATTATCATCATGCTCATCATACTCTCCATAATCATCATCGTCATCATCGTCTTCGTCTTCGTCAGCAGCACTACCAGCAACATCATCACCATCCCCTGTCACCAACACCATCGTCAACATCATCATCACCATCATCATCATCGTCATCGCAACCATCACTATTAGCATCATTGTCCTCATTATCAGAACCATCATCATTAGTACAGTATCACCATCATCACCACCACCTTCATGATCACCATCATCATCAGCACCGTCATCACCACCATCACTATCAGCATCGTCACCATCATCATTGTCATCATCATTGTCAAAATCATCATCAGGAGCATGAGCATCAGCACCAACATCAGCATCAGCGTCATCACAATCATCATCAGCATCTGCATTAGCATCAGCATCAGCATCAGCATCAGCATCTGAATCATCATCGTCATTTTCATCAGTATCAGCATTGTCATCATGATGTTCATACTCTCCATAATCATCATCATCATCATCATCATCGTCATCGTCTTCGTCAGCAGCAGTACCAGCAACATCATCACCATACCCTGTCACCAACACCATCGTCAACATCATCATCATCGTCATCGCAACCATCACTATTACTGGGGCCAACGCGTGGCACTCCCTCTAGCCCTTGGGGGGACCCCTACTGACAAGCCCCCGGCTTGTCAGTCCGAGGCGCGCCACTGACACGCCCACGGGGCGTCCACTGACACCCCCCAGGCGCCTCCCGGGCCGCCTTGGGGGCCCCGGTGGGGGCGCGCTGACAAGCACCCGGGGCGTCCATTAGCACCCCCTCAGGCAACCGCCCGCCGTGCCGCCCTGGGGTCCACTGACAAGCCACCCCCGGGGTCCACTGACAAGCCTCCTCCTACCCCTCCTCCCCCTCCTGCCCCCCCTCCCCCATCACCTCCTCCCTCCTCCCTCCTCCGCCTCACTCCTTACCCTCTCCCTCCCCTCCTGCGCACTCTCTCCTCCTCCTCCCCCTTCTTCTATTCCCCCCCCTCCACAGTAATCTTCTCCTGGCGGCCACTCCTCCTCCTGCTCCTCCTCTGCGGCCAGGGCGGCAGCGGCCGCGGCGCCAGCGGCGGCCGCGGCACCGGCGGCGGCCGCGGCGGCGGCGGCGGCGACGGCGACGGCGACGACGACGACAACGACGACGACGACGACGACGACGACGACAACGACGACGACGGGGACGACGACGACGACGACGACGACGACGACGACGACGAGGACGAGGACGAGGACGAGGACGAGGACGAGGAGGAGGAGGACGACAACGACGACGGCGACGGCGGCGGCGGCGGGGAGGGCAAGGGCGGGAAGGGAGAGAAGCGAGGTGAGGTGAAGCATCGAGGGAAAGGACTAAACAGGGAGGGGGCGGGCGGGAATAAGCGGGAGGAGGGAGGAGGACGAGGGACAGGGGGGAGAGAGAGGGAAGGGGCGGGGAGGAGGTTTCACAGGCTGTCGAACCCCGCTCGCTGCCATTCGCTCTCTGCCGCGCCGCGCGCGGTCTCCGGCGCGCGGCGGGGCTGGCGGCGGACACAGGCACCCCGCCTGCTGTGTCGCACGCGCCGCCGCCGCCGCCGCCGCCGGGAATCCCCGGGCCCTACAGGCCCTAAGGCCTAGAGCCTAGCGGTGGCGATGGTGCCACTCGCGATGAAATACATGGGATCACGAGGAGGACGAGGAGGAGGAGGGAGGGATGATGGGTGATGGGGGGGAGGAGGGGGAGGAGGGGGAGGAGGAGAAGGAGAAGGAGGAGGAGAGGAGGAGGAGGAGGAGGAGGAGGAGGAGGAGGAGGAGAAGGATGAGGAGGAGGAGGAGGAGGAGGGGGAGGGGGAGAGCGCCTCAAACAGCAAACAACAGCGAGCCCACTCGCTGCAGAAACAAATCAGAACCCAGAGATAGAGAGAGAGAGAGAGATAGCGAGAGAAAGAAATAAAGAAAGAAGAAAAACAAACAAGAAGAAAAATAATCGGATCCGACGACGGGGGGGATATCAAAGGGGGCGTTGGCGAATCAGCTCACGGAGCTGATTTCTCTGGCACCTCCCAGAGCTGGACGCGACCAATGGGCCCATCGGCGGGGCCGAAACCAGCTACATGCAGCAGATTTCGTTCCCCCCTTTCCCTATCCCCACCCGTCGCCCGACCCGAGAGAGGAATCGGGAGGGAGGAGGGCTCGCCCTACGCGGCGGCGGCGGCGGCCTCACCGCCGCCGCTGAGCTTCCGGCGCTTCGCCGGCTGCGCGCGCTCCTCCCCAGAGGCAAGTGGCCCGATGGCGGCGGCCGCCCCAGCGGCAGCCCGGCCAGGCTGGCCAGGGCGGGGGGTCCAGAATGAGAGGCTCCTCCATCTCCTCCTCGTCCTCCTCCTCCTCCTCCTCCTCCTCCTCCTCGTCCTCCTCCTCCTCGTCCTCCTCCTCCTCCTCCTCCTCCTCCTCCTCCTCCTCCTCCTCTCGCGCCCTCCCTCTCGTCCTAGCCCTTCCCCGAGGGCCGAGGGGAAGGAGGAAGAGGAGGGGGGGGGGGGAGGATGATGATGATGATGATGATGAGGAGGAGGAGGAGGAGGAGGAGGGAAAGGAGGAGGAGGAAGAAGAGGAGGAGGAGGACGACGACGAGGAGAACGAGCCCGCGCGCCCAGGCCCCCAAGGGCCAGAGCCCCCGTTTTCCAAGCTTAGTCCAACCGTGGCGACGCTGCAGCACCCGACCAGCAATAAAAAGGGGGGGACGAGGACGGGGTCGAGGAGGAGGAGGTCGGACGGGAGCTTTCGTCGGGAAAGCAGATCCTGGATGATCGCCTCGATGCACCCGTGCGGCTGCACCAGGCCCTCCAGGTCCAGCGCGGACACGGCGCCGGCCACCTCGGCGACGCGCCCCGCGTCCGGCTCCGCCGCCAGGCAGTTGATCCACCGGTGAAGCGGCCGCCGCGGACGAAGGCCGCGTGCTTCGCCACGTTCTTCTCGAACCACCCGTCAGGGAAGCACGACTCCCACAACTCCTTGCAGGGCTTCACGGCCTGCTGGAACCACCTCCAGCGCAAGTACACGCTCTTGACCTTGGCAGACGTGGCGAGGATCTTGGCCTGGTCCACGAGCGCGGCATGATCGAGGCTGCGGCCGTGGGCGTCGCAGCTGTCCAAGAACATCTCAACGCTGTTATCCGCCATGGCCAAGGCTTGCAGCGGATCGAGGAACAGACGCCTGGCGCTCGACAGGAACCGCTCCGCCTCATTGCAGGCTGCCGTGACCACGTCCCGGAGCTGCCAATCGGCCATCTTCCTCACAATGACCCCTGCCGTCTTGAGACTCGCCGGGCGCAGCTGATCGTTCGACGCGATGTCCTCCGGGAAAGGGAGGGCGGCTCCTCCTCCTCCTCCTCCTCCTCCTCCTCCTCCTCCTCCTTCTCCTCCTCCTCCTCCTCGCCCTCGTCCTCCCCCTCCTCCGCCTACTCCTCCTCCTCCTCCTCCTCCTCCTCTGCCTCCTCCTCCTCCTCCTCCGCCTCCGCCTCCGACGGGCAGGGGGGCGGCGACGACGACGACGACGACGACGACGACGACGACGACGACGACGACGACGGACGACGGACGACGGGCGACGACGACGACGACGGACGACGATGAGGACCTAGTTTCGGTAGCACACCCTTCCCTCTCCACCTGACCCTGAACCGCCGCAGTCCTCCCCTCCCATCCCTCCACCTCCTCCACCTCCCCCTGCCCTTTCTCCTCATTTCCCTGCCCGCCTCGTCCTCCCCCCCCTCCTCCTCGCTGCTTGCCTCCCCCCGCCCCGCGGGTCTCCAATCCGTCCATGACGTCCGTGGCCAGCATCACCGCCTTCATGTACGACTGGAACTTCGGGAGCAATTTCTCGAGATACGACTCGACGTCGCCGGCCGGGTCCTGGGTCAGCCCCTCGGGTGGATGGCACAAGGACATGGCCTGGAACAGCAGCGTGACGAAGGGGCCCTGGAGAAGGACGTGGAAATCCGTCTCGTACACGTGGTCTGGACTGACGCGCGTGAACTTGAAGTTCCAGAGATCGTGGCCCATCGACACGAGCATGATGGCCACCGGCTGGACAATGCTGAGCTCCCTCTTCAAGATGGCGAGGCGCTGCTCGACGAGCGCCGACCCCTCCGCGCCCCTCGGGAACCCTTCTTGGCAGGCCGACATCATGTCGCCCACGAGGGTCTGCTTAGAGGCCGGCTCCTTCAAGTCCAGGTACTTCTGGCAGTCCATCGCCACCACGAATGACATGAGAGGATCGTCGCAATCATTGCCCTTGAAGAGCAGCGGCTTCCAGCTGACGAAAAGGAAGTTGAGCACCGCGTTCATAGCATGGGCGCGTACGAGGCCAACACCTTCACCGTCCGCGTAGCCCCGTGGGTCAGGATTCACGCCCGTACCCCAAACGGTAGCCATCCTTGACGACGGCGTGAGTGCGCGGAACAAGAAACTGAAGTCCCGATGGTTATAAAAATCTGTACCTTTAGGGCCATCTTCCAGGATGAGGAACAAGCCCCTCTGCAGAACGCTCACGTACTCGCGCGTCTCCGTGTACCAGCTGGCGAAGCTGTCGGTCTCCTCGGTCGTCGCGAGGTACCGATCGATGATGTCCTTCGGCTGCTCGGCGGCCATGGTGAAGGTCAGGATGTGGTTGAAGGTGGACATCGTGCTTAAGATCTTCTCTGCCCCCAGATCACCGTAGCCCCTAGAAATCATCTCCTCGAGCGTGTCAGCGATTTCACGCAGGCCCGTCTGGAACTCGGAATTGAACTTGGCAGTGTACGCGTTCACGATGCGAGCGAAGCACTTCTGAAACCGCTCCTCCCACGCGCGGAGCTCGACCTCGTTGGCGGACGAAAACTGTGGCGACATCTTCTCGATCACAAGCCTGTACTTCTCGATGGCGACGCTGAGCCGACGCTGGTCATCCTCGATGTACTGCGGAGCTCCCTTGTCCTGGGGCTCGCCGTTCGCAATGATGAGCTCCTCCTCGGCCCAGGCGCCGCGCTGCAATTCCTCCCAAATCTTCATGCCGGCTTTATCCTTGGCGATGCCGTCGTGGGCGTCGCACACGGCCGCGGTGATCAGACCGCCAGATGGGAAAAGCTTCAGCGCTTTCCCAAATTGATTGGTCTTCTGGCCGTTCACGATCTGCGCGCAGAGATCACAAATCGACTGGACATCCGACGGGTCGGCGCGAGAGACGAGCACGATCTTGGTAATGTCCCTCAACTCCTCGGAGAACTTCTCGTCGAAAACACCTGCGTGGGGCTCAAGGGCGCCGAAGAACTTACGAATGCCATCCAAATTGTTCCCCACGCTCAGCAACGTGGGGATCATGTCCATCAGCATCTCCTTAGCGATAGCCACTGCCCTGGCGGCGTCGACCCTCTTCGCCCAGACAGTCCACGGCGCCAGGAAACCCGAGGGCTCGCGCTCAAGGCGGAAACCGAAAAGGATATCAACCCACTCCTGGTACATGCAGTGCTGGGCGGTCACCTCCAGCATGCGCTGCCCCGTCACCACGATGACGGCATCGTTGTGCTCCCTTTCGGCTAAGTCCTGGAAGAACGCAATGATGGCCTCGATCAGCTTCCCGATGAACGCGGGGACCTCGTCGAGCTTGGGCGGAGTGGCCAGTGCCAGCCTGGCCGGCGAGCCAATGCGGACCGTTCCTCGTGCTGCTGCCCCCGCTGCTCCAGCTCCTCCGGCCCCCCGTCCTTTCTCTGCCTCCCCTCCTCCGACCTCCTCCATCCTCCCTTTCATCGTCGTCGTCGTCGCCTTCGCCCTCCTCCTTTCCACCGCCGCCCCGCAGCCACCGCCGCGGCGCCCCCCGGGACGACCAGGGGGCGATCGAGCTCTCGCGACAGGCCCGGCCAGCGGGGAGGGGGGAGGACAGGGGGAAGGCGTTTCCGAATCACGCAGCCTGCTCATGACGACCTGCCAGCGGCCCACAATGCCCTGCAGCATCTTGAGCTCGTCGAGGATGTCCATGGGGGTCTTGTCGTCAGGCAACTCGACCTGAGCCTTGTATGCAAACATCAGGCTCGGATCCACTCGCTTTTCCAAAGACTTGATCAACCCATCCACCTGGTGTTTTTTTCCATGCTTAACCAGCCTCGAACTGATCCCTACCCCTGAGACTGACACGCCAAAAGTCGATGACAATCTTAGGGATGCACCCTCAGAAACTGAGGGGATCCCTGAGATCGCCATCGTGACGAGGCGATGCCCAACATAGGGGTAGGGATAGGTTCCAGGCTGGTAAATGCTGGATGAGCAGCAGAGGTGGGATGCTGCAGGGAGGGGCAGGCGTGGAGGAGAGGGGAAGAGAAAAGGAGAAGGGAGGGTGGCTGACCTGCTTGATGGTCACGGACGCGTATGTCTCAACGTCGGACAGCAGGGCGAGCATTTGGGTCGTCTTCTGGAGCAGGATGGAAGCGTTGAGCTCAGTCATATTCTTGCCTGCGAGTGCAGAGGGGGGGGGGAGGGGCGGCTTCGGGGGTGAACGCACCCCCCTTAAAATAAGACGTGGCTTAGTGAAAACGACCTGAGGCCCAAACCTGGCGGGCGCAAACGGGGAAAATAACGGCCGCGGCGCCCTCTCGAGAACCGAAAACTGACAATTCACTAATCGACGCGTCACTCCTGGGGGTTCTGTCCACCCCGGACGGCCCGGGCGGGCGGAGGGGCAGGCGCGAGCGAAGGGAAAGGGGAAATTGACGACGGAGCAGAGGAGGGGAAGTAGAGGAGCGGGTGTTGCGACGAGCCTTTCTGCTGCTTGCCCCCGGGCAACTTCGGCTTCGACGGGGCGCCGCTGCTGCTGCCGGAGGCCTTCCCCGCCCTGCCGCCCCCGCCAGCCATCTTGAACAGGGGGTTCAAGATCAGGCTGTCCAGGGGGTCGTTCTTGTCAGGCTTGAAGCCACGCTCGATGCGAGTCACCGTGGTGCCCTCCTCGTCGGTAGCTGTGATGCTCTTCAGCTTGGACGCCGCTTGAAGCGCCCCCCACGTGTCGTCGCACTGCTCGACCCCTCGCACGGCTGTCGCCGAAGTGTCGTGGATTGTTTTCCTGGCGTGCCTTACAGTGGACGATGCAGTCAGCTTGTAAGTGCCGATGGGGTGACCGTGCGATGGCTCCCGGATGATCCCCTTGACCCACTCGCCGTTGAACTTGGCCTCTCTGAGGTCCTTACTCTCGATCTCCTTGTCTGTGTGGGCCTTGTAGATGGCAGCCGGCCAAAGGATGCCAACCATCAGCTCCACGCCAGTCCCGTTCTCCTCCGTCGTTTGGACTATGATGATCCAATCCTGGGGGATCTGCTCCACCTTCTTGACCATGCACCCCTCGGGGTCGTTGTAACGATCCTCCCACAAGAGGACAGTATAGAAGTAGCGCTTGAACTTCTCATCATCCGAAAGCATTTTTTTCACCTGCTTCGGCTTCTTGCCCTTGTAGGCCCATATCAGGGTGTTCCTGCATGAATAACACACCGCAGCCCCTGGCCGCGCGACCTCCAGGAAGGGTGAGTCGTGATCTTCGAGGGGCTGGGGTGTCGTGCAGTACTCCCGACGGCAATGTCCGCACGTCGCCCCTGGCTTGGGCATGGGGAACTCGTCGGTGGGCTGGGGTGCTGGAAGCTTCTGGCGGACCTCCATGATGGTCGCGATGCGACTCTCGATCATCTTAATGTCGATCTGCGCCCCGCTGAGGCCACTGGAGCTGGCCCCCATGATTCGTCCTGGGTTACCGCCCATCAAGAGAGGGGTGGGGGAACGAGAAGCATGCTTCCCAAACAGTGGTTGCGCAAAAGGTCTGCATCGGCTGACCTGCTGGCGGACGGCCCCGCCGTGAAATAACTCACTGTTCTGGGTCCACTCTGATAAGCAAGCCTTCATTGTCATATCGAAATGTCCTGCAAAGCGAGAGAACACAGTGCCGGCGTCGCTCGCTCCATCTGGGTCAGCCGGGACCTTGGGGACGGAGGGGCTTAGGCTAAGTTAGTGGGCGGCGGCGACTCCCCCACGCGAGGCGCACCTGCCGCGGCGAGACTGGGCGCGCTCGCGGCGACGCCCGTGCTCAGGCGCTAAGGGCGGGCCCGATCCCCCCGGCACCAGGGGGGGCGGGTGGCCTGGGACAGGCGGGGGGGGGGTCTGGAGGAGGAGGAGGAGGAGGAGGAGGAGGAGGAGGAAGAGGAGGAGGAGGGCCCCCCTCGCGACCACGGCTGCTGGGCGCGCCTCTCCTCGGCCCCCTCGGCGACGAGCGCGCCCCCCGGTCGTCGATGGCTTGGTCAGCGACATCGGGGTCGGTCAGAGAGTATGGAGGGGTACGGAGAGCCCTGGGTTCTGGGCTAGCAGCGCCTCGGCGCGGATTCTTGAATCGCTTGAGCTGGGAAACCTCCGAAAGTGGGGGCCAGACAATGGCGCAAGCATAAAAACTCGGAGGTCCGCGCTGATTTCTCTGATCGGTGCTGGGGCACCACGGCGGCGCCCCCGGCGCGCTCCGCGCGCCAGGGAGGGGGGTCCAGCGAGGATCCAAGAAATCCGCGCGGACCCCAGAGTTGTTATGTGTATGCCACTTTTTGTTTCCCTAAACATTGACCTTGTGTTCCTTGCTGCTTCTCATATCAACTTTGCGCTCCTTGCTGCGTCTGCTGTCTCTCGTGCTCCTTGCTGCTTTCTGCTCTCTCCCCCCATCCATCGTGTCCCTTGTTGCTTCTGGCCCCCCTCCCCCCCCTCCCCCCGGGCCGCTCGTGCCCGACGCTACAGACGGCTAGTTGCTGTGCGCTTGCGGAAGGGATGCGGCAGGTTCGTGCCGCGTCGACCTTGGCGTTGGCCCCTGACACCGCGAGGATCGTTCAACCTTGAACGATCGGCCGCTGCCGAAACGCCCCAATCGCTCCACGTCGAACGATTCTGGGCCCCCCGCGGCGTTCAACGTTGAACGCCGCTGGCGGGTTCGCCGCTGGTCGACGCGACACGAACCTACCGTAGCGTGCATTTGTGCATGTTCTTTCTCACACAGATGCCGCCATGGAGGCGATGTGACGTCGGGGCGCGCCGACGCACGCAGTCGCTCGGCCTGGCCCGCAGGGGTCAGCACGGCCCGCTATGGGCGCGAGGACTTAGCGCCATCTCGACTATGTAAGACCCACATTCGGACCAATAAACGCATTGGCCCCCTACCTACCACGCGCCGAACGCAGCTCTCGGAAAGGCCGCGAGCAGCGCCCAGCGCACCAAAGTGCGGGAATTGGAAGCGCACTGCCACGTGCCGGCAGCAGCGCTGTCGCGCCCGCCAAGCTGCATCCACTCGCGAGGGTGGGGGCTACCTCGAGGGGCCCGAATGACATGACTCTTCCCCTGGAGGGGGTGGGGTCCTGGGAGCACTGGCAAAGCCCGCCCCGCAACTCCTTGCAAGCGCCGATGCTGCACCGCATCCCCCCCTGCCCTCGCCAGTGAAATTAATTAGACAAACAAGGAATCGAGGACAGCATAAGGGTGTTCGACAGCGGCAGGGACAAAATGTTCGACCTGCATGGCAGCCTCCGGGGACGAATCCCCCCCCGACCCCGGGGCCGCGGGCGGGTGCCGCAGCCGGTGGTAGGCCTTCGCGAGGGACATGTGCAGGCTGAAGACGCTGGCGGCGTACTGCCCGCTGTGCCACGCATTCCCGGCGAGATCAATCAGCAAGTCCTGGCTCATGTCGTTCATCTGCTCGTTGCTGCGGTCGCCGAACGCGCCGTAATCGATGCCCTGCATCCGAAAGAGCTCCCGCCCGTGAATGAGCCTGCAGCGGGAAGACACCCAGAACCGACCTTTGGTGCAAACGCAAGGCATGCCGTCATCCTCGGACCCCTTGGTAGCTCTGGAAGCACTCTGGTTCGTCTCGACGAAACGCAGGTTGTCCTGGGGGGTCTCCGCCCTCTCGCTCCTCCTCGTCCTCTTCCTCCTCCTCCTCCTCCTCCTCCTCCTCCTCCTCCTCCTCCTCCTCCTCCGTGGGCGGTCTTCGTCGTCGCCGTCGCCGCCGCCGCCTTCGGCGCCCGTCGCGGAGGCGCGGGGAGACGCGGCCCCTTCTGCCCCCAGCAGTCCTCCGGCAGAGTGACCCCCTGAATGTCGAGGTAATCCTTGGAGCGCTCGGAGAGGGTCTTGGCGCCGGGGTACTTGGTCATCGCTGCCTCTGTGAAAGCGGTGGGTTTCAACCAATCGAAGCCTTTTGCCCGGGCGAACTTCCAGTTCTTGACGGCCCAAGTATTGGTCTTCTGCCTCGGAGGGGCGATGTCGGTCGGGGCCGCGACGTCGGCAGCGCCTCCGCCAGCCGCGTCTCCCCCGCCAGCGCCGGGGGCAGGTGGGGCATCTGGCTGGTCGCGGCGCTGGGGCACGAGCGAGGCGGCCGACTCGCTGCCAGGACTGCCGCCAGTCGCCGCCGCGAGAGCCGCCGCCTCGGGGAGGGCGAGGGGCGAGGGAAAGTCTGGAGAGCAGCGGGGGCGAGGAGAGGAGTCAAACCATGGCGCTGGGGGAGGGGGAGCACGGGGAGTGCGAGGGCGGGAGGGCGGAGGAGACCGAGGAGGGATGGCGGGGGATGACGAGGAGGGGGGGCTGCAGGAGAGCCTCGGGGAACCACGGGCGCGGGTGGCCCAACTGGGCTTGCGCCTGAACGATGGCCCCCATGTCTTCTGTCTTCCGTGGAAATATCGCCAGGGGCCTCTAAAGAAATTATCACGGTGCGACCCTACCTAGGAGTTGGAGCCCATAGGACAGCAGCATTAGTAGTAACACTAAAGCTAAGCTAAAGCGAAGCTAAAGCTAAGATAAAGCTAAGCTAAAGCTAAGCTAAAGCTAAGCTAAAGCTAAGATAAAGCTAAAGCTAAGCTAAAATTGAGCTAAAGCTAAGCTAAAGCTAAGCTAAAGCTAAGCTCAAGCTAAGCTCAAGCTAAGCCAAAAGCTAAATATAAGCTAAAGCTCGACTGAAGCTAAGCTAAAGCTAAAGCTAAGCTAAAGCTAAGCTAAAACTAACCTGAAGCTAAGCTAAAGCTAAGCTAAAGCTAAGCTGAAGCTAAGCTAACGCTCAGGTAAAGCTAAGCTAGAGCTAAGCTGAAACTAAGCTGAAGTTAACCTAAAGCTAAGCTAAAGCTAGGTTAAAGTTAAGCTAAAGCTAAGCTGAAGCTAAGCTAACGCTAAATCTAAGCTAAAGCGAAGCTAAAGCTAAGCTAACGCTACGCTGAAGCTGAGCTAAATATAAGTTTAAGCTAAAGCTAAGGCTAATCTAAAGCTAAGCTAAAGCTAAAGCCAAAGCTAAAGCTAAAGCTAAAGCTAAAGTTGAAGCTAAAGCTCCCAGGGGCCTGGGGGAACCGCCCCCAGGAGGCTGGGGGAGCCGACCGGGGCCCGCTGCACTGCCCGGCCCCTTTTAAGCTAGAGAGTAAGAACACTTCTAGGTAGAGCCTAGGTAGGGGATAACATATTAGATGGGGGGAGGCAAGAGGAGGGAGGTCGGGCCACAGTTTCGGAAGCCATGCCTCCATCTCAGACGGGTCGCCCGGCAAGGTGACATCCTCCGACGCGGTGCCCTGCTCCAGCTTCGCCTTCTCGGCATCATCATTGTCGAACAGCTCCTCCATCATCTTCTCCAGCGTGTCAGGGCTCGCGGAGCGATCGTTGCCCACGGCGGCGCCTGCGCCACTGGGGGCATCGCCCTCTCGAGCAGCTTCGGCAGCGCGAGCAGCTTGTCTAGCAGCTTTCTTCGCCGCTGCAGCCCTGCGCTTGACTGCGATCGAGGCCAAGACTTCTTCAGCTTGACTGCGGTCGAGGCCAAGACGACTTGCGATGCCAGCGGCGGCGTCGCCGCAAGTCGTCTCGCCACTGGCGGGGGCGACGGCGGCCGCCTCAGCGCCGTCGACCGCGCCCCCAGCGGCCCCCCGGGCGGGCGCCGACTGCGCGGCACCCGCGTCGCCGCCGCCCACAGCACCCCCGCCCAGACTCGGAGCGGAGACAGCCGCTTCCTCTGCGGGCTCAGCGGGCTGGGCCTTGCCTGCAATGAGATCGGCCTGCTCGGCAGCCGCGCAGCCGCCAGCGCCCTCGGTCGACGCCGAAGGGCACGGCGCGCCCGCGATCTCGGCGGCCTCTGGGGCGGCCGCCGACTGCGCGGCACCCGCGTCGCCGCCGCCCTCGGCAGCGCCCCCGCCCAGACTCGGAGCGGAGACAGTCGCCATCTCTGCGGGCGCCGCGGGGTCGGCCGGCTCGGCGGGCACGCCGCCGTTGGCCGCGGCTGCTCCAGGCAGCGCGGCCATCGCCCCTGCGTCGGCGTCGGCCGCGCCTGCGGGCGGCGAGGCCGCGCCATCGTCGCCGCCCCCGAAGCCAACTGCGTCCTCCGCACCCTCGTCATCGGGGCCTGGGACGGAGAACTCGTCGACGAAATGAGACGAGTTGCACTCGGCGCCGGAGTCGCCGTCGTCGCCGTCGCCCTTCTCGACCTTCTTGACCTTCGACGCCTGGCCCTTCGACTTCAAGTTACCCGCTGGAGCTCCCCCCTCCCGAGTCGCCCCGGCGGCGTCCGTGTCCGAGCTGGATGAGTCCGAGTCCGAGTCCGAGTCTGAGTCAGAGTCGTCCTTGCCCTTCACCTCGTGCTCCTCGTCGGGGTCGCCGTCGAAATCGTTGCCTCCGTCAGCATATTCCTCATCCTCCTCCTCGTGGCCCTGGCCGCCCTCGTGGTTGTCTGCAACCCGAGCCCGCTTCGTCTTCCCGAGTGACTTGCCGATGGCCGCGCGCCGGCGCCTCACCTGTTTCTCCTCCGCGCACGTCAGAAGATGCCGGATGGCCATGTGGTCCTCAGGCAGCAAGAAGCTCTCGAGGGTGACAAGGCCGTGATGGGCCAGCCGGTCTGAAATCGCAAACAAGTCGTTGAAGAACACTTTCTCGTTCAACTCCAAATCGGCCACGATCGACCTGGCAACGACGGGGATGTAGTAACGAGGTCGACTGACGGGGTGGCCGTAGCACTCTGGGTGCAAGAGCAGGACGGCTGGCAAATGACCACGCTCGTCCAAGTTGTGCAAGACTGATGCCAGGTTGGACTCGTAAATGGACTGCCTGCATCCGCAGTCGTCCTTCGGCGGGGCGGAGAGGGCCTTCACATTCTCGAACATCATCCACTGGAGCGTGCTCTTCGGATGTGCGTCTATGCGATCCAATACTTGCAGGAATGCTTTCCAGACCGTCCCGGTAGCTCCTTCACCCTTCTCGATGCAGTCCCTGAACTCCTGGGCATGTTCGAACATGTTGGCTACGCTCTTGCATGGGAACCCGCCAGTAACACCCTTGATCTCCTCGAGTGGAACCTGCGACGTACCCTGGCTCGTCGCCCCAGTCCTCGAGGAACCCGCTCCGAAATCGGGCGGCGCGTCGCCCTTCGACAAGTCATTCACCTAGGGGGGGGGGCAGGGGTGGTCGAGGAAGACGACGGCGAGGACCGAAAACTCGAAAAAACGCTCTTGCTCACTAAGCCCTTTTCAGTGCCAAAAACCTGTTAGTGAGCAAGAGCTTTTTCAGCTTGTTTTTGAACACATGCGAATGGCTTGGGCCATTCCGCGGATATCTCAACAGAAGGTGGTGCTTGCGACCGTCGTGGGATCATCTGGCGTCCCAGGGGCGTTTTCAATGTATATGGAACTTTGCGGAGGGCTCTCGGGGGCTTCTCTGGGGCTGCCTTGAGGCCGTCTTGGGAGATCGCTATCTATGCCGTTAGGACAGGGATGGGGGGGGGGGGAAAGGAGGGGTGCAGGAGGGGCGCTGGAGGGGAAGGAGTGGGCAGAAGGGAGATGGGGGAGGGGGGGGAGCAGGATGGGGGGGAAGGAGGGCGCAGGAGGAGGAGGGGAGCGGGAGGAAAATTCTAGACGCTTCGCGCATCCCCATCAGCCCATCCAGAAACGACGCCCAGGCGAGTAGAGGGCCGCCCTGAAGGGCTTGTCGGCGTCTCGGGTGCCCAGGGCAGCCTCTGTGGGCCGCTGAAGGGCTGCCCGGGGGATTTATGGGCCGTCTGGGACCCTGTCGGGGCCGTCTCGGGCCCCCCTCTCGGGGTGTTAGGGCCTACATGGCGGCCTCGAGGATGTTTTGAAGGCACCCGGGAAGGCCCCCCCCCAGGAGGCCGCCCCCCCCGTCCAGGTCCAGGGGAGGGGGTAGAGGGGGGGGGGGACCACTCCCCGAAGGGGAAGGAGGGGTGGAATAGGAAACTCCCTACACCACGGGCGCCCAGAGGGCTGGTGGGATTCAAATCATCCCGTCACGTCTCCGAATAGGTGTTGGAGATCTGGCATTACCTTGCGAAGGAACACGCGCTTCCTCGGGTCGACCTCGGCACTGAACATGTGCTGGTCCTTGCAGTCGATGCCGTGCTCGCGCAAGACTCTCCCGATGGCATCCATGGTCACTGCGCAGCACTCGGTCCCAGAGCATAGGGATGCCACATTGAACGGCTGATAATGCTCAATGTATTCCTTGAGCATGGCCTTCTCGTCGTCCGAGAATCGGCACATGAAGCTGCGCAGGAGCACGGTGAGATACCTCTGCGGACGTGGAAAAAGATGGCGAGGGCCGCAGAAGAAGCCCCCCAGTGACTTCCAAGGGGGTCCAAGACTGTTCAAGGGCACCCAAGAAGGCCCACCCGGGCCCGCCTGATTGGATATCCACCCCCGAGATCCAATCGCATCCCGCGAGGTCCCCGAGAACCCCCCAAGAGACCGCCAAGGGGGCACAAGGCGGCTCCAAGTGCCCCCAAGAGTGCGCACCCGGGCACGCCGTCTCGGGGCCCTCTGGGAGGCCCGAGATGGCACGAAGGCCCTCGAGAGCACCGAGAAACCCCAAGGAGTGCACCCCTCTTGGAGCCGTATCGGGGGCCAGGGAAGCGGGGTACGATGTCCGAGCCCTCTCAGCGGTGCCCGAGTCGGGTGGGCGGTGCCCCTGGTGGTGCCCGAAGGGCAAGCGCGGGGCCAGAAAAGCGAGGGGCCGATGGGCCGAGCTCCCTCAGCGGAGCCCGAGAGGCGGGGGGAGCGAGCTCCCCGGCGGTGCCCGAACGGCAGGCGCGATGCGGGGCGCGAGGTCCGATGCCCCTCGGCCGAGAGGCGGGGGGGGGGGGGGGGCGCGGGGGGGGGGGGGGGGGGGCGAGGCCCCTGACGAGGCCCGACGGGCAATCGCGAAATCGCGGAGCCCCTGCAAGCCCCGGGGGCGCGCTAGCAGGAGTGTCAGTGGCGTGGCAGGGGCGTGCCAGGGGTGTGTCAGTGGCGTGTCAGCGGGGTGTCAGTGGGCGTGTCAGTGGGCATGTCAGTGGCGTGTCAGTGGCGTGTCAGTGACGTGTCAGTGG
The DNA here is from genome assembly GCA_963575745.1 of Prorocentrum cordatum. Classification (NCBI taxonomy): domain Eukaryota; class Dinophyceae; order Prorocentrales; family Prorocentraceae; genus Prorocentrum; species Prorocentrum cordatum. Next base: position 387,166 of record CAUYUJ010015782.1, on the reverse strand, counting down.
CGTGTCAGTGGCATGTCAGTCGGGCATGTCAGTGGGGCTTGTCAGTGGGGCGTGTCAGTACACGTGCGTTACCCCCTTTTGCGAGACATCCTCGCAACTCGCCACTTATGACACCCCACTGACATGCCGACTGACATGCCGACTGACATGCCGACTGACATGCCACTGACACGCTCACTGACACGCCACTGACACGCCACTGACACGCCACTGACACGCCACTGACACAACACTGACACAATACTGGTACCCCATTGGCATGCCACTGACACGTCACTGACACCGTACTGACACCCACAGCCCACGTCTCAAAATCATCTGCTGTTGCGCCGACCATGGCACGGACCCTCGACTCACTTCGCCCTCGCAGCCCCTCACCCCTCGCCTGATTGCTGTGGTCGGTGCAGCCGACCCTGAAGGGGGGCTACGACGATGACGGTGGCGGCGGCGACGACGACCTTGACTTGGGTCAGAATGTTCATGGATGTTCCTGGGGATCTTTTCGGAGCGCTCTCGGGGTCTTCTGAGGGGGGCAAGTTAAAGTTCTCGTGGGAGCATATGGGGGCCTCTTGGAAGCCTCTTGGGGGGCGTTTGTGGCTTCCTGGCGGCCTCTCGGGACCTATTGGGCCCTCGCAGTCCCTCACCCCTCGTCTGATTTTGTTCAGCGGTACTCGGACGGGTCGTCCAGGCCTGGCGGGAATGGGGTTTGCCGAGCCTCTTCCATCGGTTTGGTCTTCACCTCGTGGATGCCGAACTCATGGAGAAGCGACCAAGCACGACGGGGCCGCAACTTCACCGGAGGCACGACAGGCACAGCTGCTGCCACAGTCACCGTATCAGGGGCCTTGGCGCCACGAGCAGCTGCAGGCTTCCGCCTCGGCGGCTTGACAACCGGCTTCGGTCGTGGAGCCGCCGCCGGCCTCTTGCGCGCAGATCTCGGTGCCATGGCGACAAGAGGACGTAGGTCGATGGTACGCTCGGTGAGTGACGAGGTGAATCGAATCGCAAATCTCTCGGGTCCTCGAGCCGATACTGTGGGGGCGGGGTTGCAACGTCGACCGGGTCTCTCCGAGACAGCCCAGGAAGCAAACGTCAATCGCGATGGGTGCCGCAACAGCCCCCCGACGCATCCGCGCCACGAGGCCCTCCATCCGAATGGCCATCAGCATCGCTGTTTAGGCGCCTGGAAGCCACTGACCAGCAACTGCAGCCGAGTCCAACCGCGGCGACGAGGGCCACCGATTTGCAGAGACCCCGAGCAGCGACGGCAAGGCCATCCGATGGCTGGCGGCCCCGCCCAGGAAGGGAAGGGACGGATGAGCGAGGGGCTGAGGTGGAGGGGCGGTGGCAAGCTAGGCGGAGGAGGAGGGGGAGGCGGAGGAGGAGGATGAGGAGGATGAGGATGAGGATGAGGATGAGGATGAGGATGAGGAGGAGGAGGAGGAGGAGGAGGAGGATGAGGAGGAGGAGGAGGAGGAGGAGGAGGAGAAGGAGGAGGAGGGGGGGGGGGGCCCTTGGCGTTTCGGGCTCGCTCTTACTCATATCCGAAACCTGGTGACCGCGGCGCCGCCCGCAGGACTACGGCGACGGGCAGCCCAGCGACCCCGTCATTTCATTCCTGCCCGCCCGGTGGACCGCCGACAATCGCCGTCTCCCCTCGAGCGGCTGGGTGCTTTCGTCGATCGGCTCGGAATTGCTGGGCCCTCCTCATGCTCGCCCACATCCCCCCCTCCCCCCACTGCCCACTAGACCCCCACCTCTCCCCGCGAGGTCGGTGCACCTGGGGGGCGGGAGGGCCTGGGGGCAAACTAGTGACGCCATGGGCCCCTCGTCCTTTCGTTCCATGGAAACCTAGCGGTAAATTTCGAGGAGCTGCGTGGCGCGGGCGAGGACGGGTCAATGTTGCGAGAGGGATGGCTAGTCCATCTCGCCCTCCACCCTCGTCGTCGTCGTCGTCATCGCCGTCGTCGTCGTCCTCGCCCTCGCCCTCGTCCTCGCCCACCGCCCACCCCGCCCCGTCTGTCCGCCCGTCCTCCTCCTCATCCTGCTTCTCCCACCCCCCCCTCCGCATCGACCCCTCAATGCTTATTCCTCTCGAAGCGGAATCGCGGAATCACCCCGCCCCCGCCCGCCCAGGGGCCTCCGCTGGGGCAACCAGCTCTGCGAAGCAAGACACCTTCGCGCTTTCGCGCCGCCCCCGCCCCCTCCCCTGGGGCAAGGGGGCAAGACGAGCAGTTCGCCCAGACCACGGAGCGCGAATATGGCATCCCCTCGTGGCGGCCCTGGCTTCCACTAGCGCGTCGGGTTTTCCCGCGACCGCTGGCGCGCCTGGCAGGGTCCGCGATCGACCCCGGGCCCCATCCTCAGACCGCTCCCCGCCTCAGGCCTCTCGCCGGGTCGCAGCAGGCAGCGCAACGCCGGCAGCGAAGGCGCCCCTGCCAACATCGTGCAATGGCGCCACCCCCGACGCGGGCACACGGCGATGGGCACCGATGGCTACGCGATCAAACCGACGCCACGGCCTTGGTCTTGGCCTTTGCCTTGGCCGCAGCTGCGGCAGCGGCTTTGGCCTTCGCCGCTGCCTTCCGAGGGTTGCATGCATCCTTGATGCGCGCGGCGTCAGCGGAATGCTGGGCGCGGTCCTGGAAACGCACGAATAACCTACACTGTAGTGCGGGGGTGGGCGGGGGGGGCACTGAAAAGGCGGGCGGGGCTCGACTGCGACAACCCCCACGCTCGAGCATGCCGCGGCAGGACGAAGTTCGAAGATGCAAGACCCTCAGGCCTCCAAAATGTTAGCGGCGCGCGGCCGCCAACCCAGGGACGCAGGGATGCACGGGTAGCCTTGTGGCTTAGGGAGCGCCGCGGAGGTCGCCACAAGCATTGCCCCGAGCACAACCTGCCTCGATTGTTCTGCACCACGCCAGTCCACGATGCGAGCCGCGGCGACCCACGAGAAGCCCTGGTCGTTGAGCGCGTCCTCACCACCACTTGAATTAAACCACGCCCTCTGCAACATGAGGGCGCAGTCGGGGTGTCGCTTGCACTCGAATTTGATAGTCGCCCCAGACCACATCTCATAGCACCGGGCCAGGCGCCTGGTGCTGTCCCCGTCGAAGATGTCCTGTCAGCTCCCACCCTCCGCAACCCCCGCCCCTGCCTCTCCCCCCGCCGCCCCCCCTCCCCCTCGAGGGCCTTCGGGGGGGAGGGGGGGCGGCGGGGGGGGCCTTGAGTCAAGGCCCCCCCCGCCTCTCCCCTCGAGCTCGGGCAATCCTTCGGGAAGGCGACGCTGCCTTGGCGAAGCCCCCGCGACGCCAGGTGCTGGGGGGCAGCCCACGACTCGGCTAACTCGCCCGTCGAATACTCCTGGGGGCAACTCACCGACCGTCGTTCCGACCCCCTTCCCCTACCTCCACGAATTGGCGCTCTCTCCAACCTGCGCTATCGGGAGGGAGGGGCCCGAGTCCACCACCACCGCGACGACGACGACGGACGACGACCTCGAGGATCGAGGTTCGGCTCGGTGCTTTCTGTCCTCTTGGGCGGCTTCCGTCAACGGGTGCCGCGGCTGGGCAAGGCTCGGGAAACAGGTGCGTCGCCGTCGTCGTTTGGGCCCCGGGGGCGGTCTGGGGGCCAGCTCTGAGCAGATGTGGGTCGGCGTCGCCTCGCCGCCGCTGTCTCAGCGGGCACTCCGAACGGCGCGATTCGCACGAGGATGGAGGAGGAGGGGGGATGGGAAGCAGGGAGGGGGAGGCACGGTTGCTGCGCGGGTTGCGCACTTGCGATTCGAAGGAGGAAGGGGAGTAGGTGAGGAGATGGAGGCGGGCACCCGATCCTCTGCTTTCTTCAAGTCCTTGTCCAGCGCCTCCACGTCTGGGTCGGCCGGCAGCTCCACGACGACGTCGTCGGGCGCCTTGCCAATCCCGAGGTCGCCCTCGTCATCGTCGTCGTCGGCAGGAGCAGCGACCATCTGCATGAAGTCGACGAAGTCCTCTATGGGGTCGAGGAGCCCGCCAGCTCGTCGCCGTCGTCGTCGAGGAGGGGGACGGGGGCGGGCGGGCAGTGGGGCGGGGGCGGGCCCTGCGCCAATCAGTTTTCGGGCTGGGCGAAAGAGGGGGATAGCAAAGGGGGGGTTTGAGAATCAGCTCACGCAGCTGATTTTCCCAGCGCCCCCCGGCGCCGGAGGCGGCCATGCATCGAGGCATGGGCCAATCGACGGGGCCGAAGCCAGCTATATGCAGCAAATTTCGCACCCCCCCCCTCCCCTATCCCCCCTTTCGTCCTTCCCGAAATTTACGACCCAGTCCTCCACGGGCGCCCCTCCGGCGGCAGCGGCGTGCACCTCTGGCCCGGGCGCGGCGGCCGCCGCGGCAGCATCGCCCATCGCGTGCTGGAGGAGGTCGCCGATGAAGTCAAAGCCCCCCACGGCGATGGCGCCCGGGGCAGCGCCCGCGTCCAGCAAGGGCGGCGCCGCTGCTGCAGGTGCTGCCGCGGCTTTAGCCTTGGCCTTGGCCTCGGCTGCTGGCGGGCCTGCGCCCGCCGCCGCGGCAACCAGCGCGCCCGTGTGCTGGTCGATGATGAAGACGGCACCCAGGGCCCCCGTGGTCTTGACCTTGCCCAGGTCGATGCCGTGCCCAGGCACCAGCACGTGGGGCACGTGGGCAACTTGCTGAACTCGAAGTCGATCAGGCCACTCAGGATGAGTCGAGCGGAGGAGGTCGGCGACGAGATCTGTGTTGGATCGGACCCGCAGTCTGCCCGCAACGCCAGAAGTTGCAAAGTGCTTGAATAAAGATGGGATGGAATCTTGGAGAAGGACGTGTCGCTCTCTGACTGGCGCTAACACCAATCCTGCGTAATTCCCCGCATAGTCGGCGGGTGTGCATGGGTCACCATAAACAACGTAATGTTGAGATGCTGCAAATCTACCGTGATGGGCCTGGGACTCGATGAGCATGCAGTAAAACTCAACCCTCGCCCCACTCGCAGCCTCGACGACGAAGTGCAAGAAGATGCTCTGCATCACGCAGGCTGGCTCGCAGCGACGATCCAAGTAACCCCGCATGGAGCTCTCCATGGACAGGATACGGGCCGGCGTCGACTTCTCGCACAGCCCCGAACAGACCGTGCTATACGGGGTTGGCCGCGGAAGATCGCCGGGCAACGGGTTCTCGAAGTGGTTCGTAGCATCGGTGAATTTAGCAACGGCCTTGGTCAAGCTCGTCGTGGCCAAAAACTCCCTCAACGTCAACTCGTCCATCGGGTGCTTGCAATCCATATTGGAAACTGGCATTGCAGCGAATGTCCGGGCCGGGTTCAACTCGTCGACCACGACCTCCTGGATCGTCCCGACCACCATGTGTTCTGCGTAGTGCTCGGCATTCGCAGAGATCTCGACGGACGAACTGCCAGCGGCGTCCAGCGCGGGCACGACTTGCACGTCGTCGGCGGGCGCCTCGGGGACTGGCGCGGCCACGTCGGCAAGTGCCCCGGCAACTGGGGCGGCCGCGAGAGGCAAGAAAGCCTTGCGAGCCCCTGGATACTTCAATCTGTCTGGCTTCCGATTATCTCCCAATGACTTCGCCGCCTGGCGGACAGCCGATATCTTCGTCTTCTCGTCGCGCGCTTCCATCCGGAAGCGCTCCTTATCCCCCGGGGGCAACTCGAGCCACGCATTCTTGGCCTCTTCCCAACTTGCCTTGCTGACCGCGTTAAACTTCTCGCCATTGCGGCGCCGGACCCTGTTGTACTCATCCCGAAACCTCTGGATCGGCCCCTTGACTCTCGTGCGCTTGAGCTTCAGCTGCGCCCCAGGGCGAACAGTGTCACGGCGGCTCCTCCCAAGCGCCGCCTCGCGAACTCTTTTCCACAAAGAGGCCGCTCGGGTCGTGACTGCATGGGCCACCAGCGTGACGACGCCTGAACAACCATTGCACTCTTTGTTGTAGTTGCTGTTGACAGCGTGCATGCGCTCCGTATCTGACAGCGACATAGTCGTAGAAAGTGCCCAAGAGTAAATAGTCTGTCGCACGCAGGGGTCATCAAAATCCCACTCCTGTTCAAACGCCTCCCTGGCCACGCCCGCAGGCAAGCAGCATGCCTTCGCGTCGTGGACGCGCTGCCGAATGGAGGCCAGCTCGGGCAGCGAAGGTCGATCGTCGACGAACGCGGCGAGCGCCCAAGGGAGGTCGAGGAAATGGCCGTGCCGCCGATGGAGGCACCCCACGCACAGGAACATGAGCCGGCGCACGCGGGGAACCTCATACCGATGCTGGTCAGCCCATGCCTCGGGCGTGTCCTGCCCGCGCGTCTGCCAGAACAGTCTGGCGGAATCTGGCAGGGCTAGCAATAGGGAAGAATAGTATTGTTCAATTGCAATTATCGGCGACAGCGAGGGCACTGCGAAGTCGCACATCATGGGCCGGTTGCGCCGCAAGCCGCCCTCTGCGCACCTGGCGGAGCCGGCGGGGGAGGGGCGCGGGGAACGGCGGAGGGGGGGGGGATGGGGGGGTGAAGACAGAAGCGGAGGGAATGCAATGCGACCACCGTTGCGGACAGCGCCCGGGCCTAGTTCAGACCAGGCGGGCAAGGCCATGGCGTCTAGGATCTGAGGTGTCTGGGTTCATGCAATGCGACGCACGTAACTATCCCAGTGCGACCCTACCTAGGAGTTGGAGCCCCTAGGAAAGCAGCATTGGTAAAAACAATACATATAAGGTACAGCTAAGGTAAAGCTAGGCTAAATCTAAGCTAAAGCTGAGCTAAAGCTGAAGCTAAGCTAAAGCTCAGCTAGAGCTAAGTTAAAGCTAAGCTAAAGCTAAGCTACAGCTAAGCTGAAGCTAAGCTGAAGCTAAGCTGAAGCTAAGCTAAAGCTAAGCTAAAGCTGAAGCTAAGCTAAAGCTAGGGTAAAGCTAAGGTAAAGCTGAAGCTAAAGCTAAGCTAAAGCTAAGGTAAAACTAAGCTAAAGCTAAGTTAAAGCTAATTAAAGTTATACTAAAGCTAAGCTACAGCTAAGGTAAAGCTAAGCTAAAGCTAGACTAAAGCTAAAGCTAAAGCTAAGCTGATAAAGCTAAAGCCACAGCTAAAGCTAAAGCTAAAGCCACAGCTAAAGCTAAAGCTAAAGCTCCCAGGGGACTGGGGGAACCGCTCCCAGGGGGCCGGCGGGGCCACCGGGTGCGCGTCGCGCTGCCCGGCCTCTTTAAGCTTGAGAGTAAGAACCCTTCTAGGCAGAGCCTAGGTGGGGGAAAAAGTTTGGGGGGGAAGGGGGGGGAAGCGGAGGGGAAGGAGGGGGGGGGGACGGGGGGGGGAAACGGGAAGGGCAGAGGATGGGGAGCGTGGGACCAGGGGATATCGCGCCTCATGAAATGGAGATGCAGGGCGCGACCGGGCTCGCACAGGAGGATCAGCTCGCAGAACGCCAGCCTGTTGGTCTGCGACTCGACGAGCTTCGTCAGGCGGGCCAGGCGGGTGCCTCCAGCAGAGGCCTCCCAGATGGGATCGGAGTAGATGGGGTCGGAAGATCACGCCGCATTGCCGATGTATCGGCGACGCATCGGCGATGCATCAACGGTGCATCGGCGATGCATCGCCAACGTCGGCGGTGCATCGGCAACGTCGGCGCGAAGCAAATCGGGCTCCGCATCGAGCCGCGTCGTCTATGCATCGGCGATGCGGCGCAATCCTCCGACCCCATCTACTCCGCCCCCATCTAGAAGGCCTAGATCCAGGGGATGGCGAGATGGCCCCACTCGCCCTCCTACTTATCCTCCGCCTGCCACCCCACCCCCCCATCCGCATCCCACTCCTCCTCCTCCTCCGCCCCCCCCCTCCTCCTCCTCCTCCTCCTCCTCCTCCTCCTCCTCCTCCTCCTCCTCCGCCTCCCGTGGTTTGCTGGGCCGCAACCTTGAACTCTGTGCCAGTTCATCCCAGTGCCAGCGCGTTCGGCCTCCACCGCCGCCTTGGACGCGGCCCTCTTCTCGTACGTGCTCGCCAACTGCGACATCGCCTTCTGGATCAGGTCCCGCCCCATCGCGTGTGGAGCCGTGAACTTGCACCAGAAATCAAAGCTGGGGACGAACTTAGTCCACTTGTTCGCCGCTATGCGCTGGGGGCGAGACCTCCGCCAGGGGGGCAGGTCGGGCAAGACGAAGCTAGAAGAGCAGGAGGCTGGGAGGGGATGAACAAGAAGAGTAGGAGGAGGAGGAGGAGGAGGAGGAGGAGGAGGAGGAGGAAGATGAGGATGAGGATGAGGATGAGGAGGAGGAGGAGGAGGAGGAGGAGGAGGAGGAGGCGGATGACAGGATGATAAGAGGGACGTTATTGCACGTCCTTTCCTAGCCTCCAGGGGCATCCGGGGGCCGGCGGGGTCGGGGCCGGGTGGTTTGTCGCCGTCGGGCCTGAGGACGCTTCGAAGAATGCTGGATACGGCCTTGTCCTGCGCATCCTTCAAGTTGGCGCAACAGCTGCCGTCCCTCTTGCAGTGGTGCGTCCAGGCCGCGTCCGACCAGCGCCCGTTGAAGATGGCGAGGAATTGTTGTCGCTTCGCGAATCCCCACCAGCCCATCCAGAAACGATGCCCAGAGGAATTGCCTCGATCAGAGAAGTGGGCAGCACACAGAGGAAGCCATTATGAGACATCTTGGGATATCTTGAGCCATCTTGGAGGTCATTTTGGGCTCTCCCAGACGCTCTTGGAGTCATCTTAATCCGTGCCCCCCCCCAAGAGGCCTCCATGTGGCTAAAACCTGTGTAGAATCAATGATTAGGCATTCTCGCCGAGGCCTCTTGGAGCATCTTGGGTGCATCTGGGGGGGCTCTTGGGGCCTCTTGGGGGTCTCTTGGGGGCCTCCGGGGGGCCTCTTGGGGGCCTCTTGGGGCCATTTTGGGGCCATCTTGGGACCTCTTGGGGCTTCCTGGGCGCTTCTTGGGGCCATCTTGGAGGAGATCGATCAAACAAGAGGGGGGGTTTAATTAGCGTCCCCCCTCGGAAGCCCCTAAAATCGCCTCTTGGACCCCTCTTGGAACGCTCTTGGAGTGCTCTTGGGCGCTCTTGGGGCCGTCTTGGGGCTCTTTTGGGGCTCTCTTGGGGCCCTCTTGGGCCATCTTGGAACCATCTCCAGGCCTCGGATGGCCATCGGAAGCGAAAAGGCGAGAAAGCAAAAATCATTGATTTTCCTTAGGTTTTGGGACGATTTTGGCCTCTTCGGGGCCTCCTTGGGGAGCTGTTTGGCCACTTGGAGTTATCTTGGGGCCGTCTTTGGGCTTCTTGGAACCATCTTAGGAGCCATCTGAGCGATCTTGCGCTATCTTGAGCCATCTTGGAGCTCATCTTGGGTTCTCTGAGGCGCTCTTGGAGCCGTCTTGGGCCATCGACGCTCTAACTACCCGCGGCCCCCCCCGTCCAGGTCCAGGGGAGGGGGTAGGGGGAGGGGTAAACCCCTCCCCAAGGGGGAAGAGGGAGGGGTGGAAGAGGATCTGCTCTAGACCACCTACGCCCAGAGGGCTGGTGGGATTCCTCGAACGACGCCTCGACGAAGCGGCCGACTGCGCGACCTGGGGGCGGCGGCGAAAGCGACGGCGACGACGCCGACGACCGCCGGGACAACGACGCCACTCAGCCTCTTCCCTCATCCCTCCCTCCCCTCACCCGTCCTCCTCCGCTCCTCCCAGCTCATCCTCGGCCCCCCCTCACCTCCCCCTCTTCCCCATCCTCCTCCCCCCGCCCTCCCGACCCCCGCCTACTTTCCGCCAGCCCGAGATGCCGTCTCTGCGATCGTCGTGGCCCCTGAGGTATCGCAGCGTGATGTCGCGCACCTGTTGCCCGTAGCCGCGCGGGGGCGGTGTGAACACGAGCTCGAACTTCTCAACCACCACGGGTCGGACGGCGTGGAGCAGCCGCCTCCAATGACCCCCGTTGCGCAGGAACATCGCACCGCAGAACGCGTCGCAGGATAGGTTCGGCCCGATGGACGCCACGACAGCGCAGTCGGTCAGCATGGCCGCGTGGTTCTGGCACCCGGAGTCCTCCGGGGGCGCCCTCCCGCATCCGCCCCCACCCCCCCCTCACCCCTCCCCTGACCGAACTCCAGACGCTTCGCGCATCCCCACCAGCCCACCCAGAAACGACGCCCAGTCGAGTAGAGGGCCGTCCTGAGGGGCTCGTCGGCGTCTTGAGTGCCTCGCGGGGGCCTCTTTGGGTCGCTTGGGATCCTCTTTGGGGGGGGCCCTGGGTGCCTCTTGGGCTCTTGGGTGCCTCTTAGGGCCATCTTGGGGCACTCTCGTGGCCTCCTGGGCGCTTCTTGGAGCCATCTTGGAGGAGATCGATCGCAGGAGGGGGGGGCGCAAATCCCACCAGCCCTCTGGGCGTAGGTGGTCTAGAACAGATCCTCTTCCACCCCTCCCTCTTCCCCCTTGGGGAGGGGTTTACCCCTCCCCCTACCCCCTCCCCTGGACCTGGACGGGGGGGGCCGCGGGTAGTTAGAGCGTCCAGATGGCCCAAGACGGCTCCAAGAGCGCCTCAGAGAACCCAAGATGAGCTCCAAGATGGCTCAAGATAGCGCAAGATCGCTCACGATGGCTCCTAAGATGGTTCCAAGAAGCCCAAAGACGGCCCCAAGATAACTCCAAGTGGCCAAACAGCTCCCCAAGGAGGCCCCGAAGAGGCCAAAATCGTCCCAAAACCTAAGGAAAATCAATGATTTTTGCTTTCTCGCCTTTTCGCTTCCGATGGCCATCCGAGGCCTGGAGATGGCTCCAAGATGGCCCAAGAGGGCCCCAAGAGAGCCCCAAAAGAGCCCCAAGACGGCCCCAAGAGCGCCCAAGAGCACTCCAAGAGCGTTCCAAGAGGGGTCCAAGAGGCGATTTTAGGGGCTTCCGAGGGGGGGCTAATTAAACCCCCCCTCTTGTTTGATCGATCCCTCCAAGATGGCCCCAAAAGCGCCCCGAAGGCTCCCCAGAGCGCCTCAAGAGGGTCCCAAGAGGCGCCCAAGATGCCCCAAGGCGCCCAAAAAACCCTCCAAGAGGCCCTCAAAAGACCCCCAAGAAGCTCCTTCCCCTCCTCCTCCTCCTCCTCCGATTCTTCCTCCTTCTCCGTCCTCCTCCTCCTCCTCCTCCTCCTCCTCTTCTCCTCCTCCTCCTCCTCCTCCTGACGACGACTCCTCTTCCATCCTCCCCCTCTCTCTGTGACAGCTTCCCCCGCCCTTTGTTATTCTGCATGCTCCCCGACTTCCCTGATCACCTCAACTCCCCTGAGCATCGTTTCTGGATGGGCTGGTGGGGATACGCGAAGCGTCAACAATTCGCGCCCCCCCCCTCAGGAGGCCACAATGGGGCCAAAACCCTTATGTAAAATCACTGGTTTTGGCTTCCTCGCCGAGGCCGTTTTGGACGCCCTGACACCTGCCCGCCCCCCCCGCCCAGGCCCGCGGGGATGGGGTAGGGGGGGGGGGTAAATCCACCCCCGAAGAGGAAGAGGGAGGGGGGGAAGAGGAAACGCCTTAATCCACCGACGCCCAGAGGGCTGGTGGGATTTGCATGTAGGGCGGGCGGCGACCGATTGCAGAGCCGACTGTCCTGCACGATGGTGGCCTCATCGTTGAATCTCGGGTCGTTCTGGAAATATGCGAACAACCTGTCGTTCGTGCTCGCGCGATCGAACTCGTGAGTGATGATGCCCTTCTGGCCGCACTTCACGAGCGCCCGCACCCTCTCCATGGACCTGCCGATCATTGGATGCCGCTGCACCGCCGCGAACACATCCTCAGCCTTGGTGCCGTTCAACGCGACCGGCGGCACGGTCAAATCCCAACACACAATCCTGTGAACTCCTAGAGAGAGAACTCCGCCTCCACCTCCTCGTCCTCCTCCGCCTTCCTCCTCCCCGTAACTCGTTTTGCTTTTCCCTGGGAGTGATTCCACGGCGTCGATTTTCCCTGGCCCCAGCCTTGCTTCTGGGTTTCGGATCCTTCAGCCGGCCTGCGGCTCCCCTCAAGGTTTTCAGCTTTTCCCCTGGGGCGCGTTCGACTCGCGCGCGCACTCAGTCCCTCGACCGTCATCCCTCCTCTCCTCCTCCTCGTCCTCCTCCCCATCATCCTCACCCCCCTTCTTCCCTCCTCCTCCACCTCCTCCTCCTCTTCCTTCTCCTCCCCAACCTCCTCCTCTTACCCGCCGATCCTTCCATGGCCATGCACACCCGGACGCTCATGACTAGCAGCTCGACGTCGTCGAGCTCGGTGTTCTGGGCCGTCCCCGCCAGCGTCCGCATCCGGAGCGACTGCGCGGGCACAAACCAAACCATTACTGCAGGTTCGTGTCGTGTCGACCCCAGCGTTGGTTCCTGACACCGCGCGGATCGTTCAACCTGGAACGATCGGCCGCCTCCGAAACGTAAGATCGTTCAAAACCGACCGACGCTGGGTCGCCAACGGCGTTCAACCTCGAACGCCAACGGCGGGGTCGCCACTGGTCGACACGACGCAACCTACCGTAGAGGAATAGGCTGGGGGGGGGGAGGGCGCGGGGAGGGCGGTGATGCCGCCATCCGCCGCCTCGCCGCCCCCTTCCCCCTCGCGGGGGGTTGCCCTCCTCCCTCCTCCCTCGCTCTTCCCGCCCTCCTCGGTCCATCCTAATCCTCCCCCCGCCATTTCCGCCCGAGGCTCCTCCTTCGTCTCGTCCCACTTCGTGGAGACGGCCACGACGCTAGGCTTGCGCGACCGTGCCATGCTGATCATGAGGTCGAGCCAGCGCTCCTCGGACGATCGTCGTCGTCGGTCTCCGTCGTGGTCGCCGCCGCCATCGTCGTCGTCGCCGTCTAATCGAGGAGGAGGCGGGGGGGAAGAGGAGGTAGGGGAGGGGGGAGATGAAAGCGGCGAGGGAAGGGAGGACGGGCGAGATCCTGGCAAGTGACGACACACTCGGCGCAGAGGGCCAAGTTCCGCTTGATCGTGGGCGGGGCGACCTCGTGATGCTTGGACTGGGCCACCTTGCTCGCGCAGATGGGGTTGAAGGCCATCTCGACGCGGGTCCGGGGGTCGACAGGCTGCCAATTGCCCTTGCCGAGCTTGACTTTCCTATCCCTGGTGGCGACGACCTGCACCCCGAACGGCCTCCCTTTGCCACGACCACGACGGCGCTGGAGATTTTGCTTGCTGAAGGGAAACCGTCGCCCTCGTCGTCACGGGAGGAGGAGGGAGGGAGGAAGGAGGAAGGAGGAAGGAGCGATGGGAATTGGAATTGGGTCGAGGCCGAAGGCCAGACGACGCCCGGGCCGACTAGCCCGCCACGCACGCGCAGCCCGACGCGCATGGCCTCGCCCTCGCCGCCGCCACCGCCGACGAGCGACACCACCGAGCCCGACTGAGCACCCTCCCCCGACGAGCCCCGGGAGCCCGCCGAGCCTCGCGGAGAGCCTCGCGGACACCACCCAGGCGGGGGAATCGGGGCCGAGGGGGTCGCGGGCCTGATGGCTGCTCCGGCGCGGGCCGAAGCCCGCCGCTGCGAGCTCGAGGCCCATCGAGGCGGCGCGGCGGCGCGAACCGCCCGACCCCGAGTCCGAGCTGCGACGACGGAGCGCGGCGAGAGGCCAGGCAAGCGGAAGAGGCAGCGCCGGGCGCGTGCAAACGGAAGACGGACCCGGAGGGAAGGGGGGGGGAAAGGAGGCAAGCTAGGTGCGCTCGCGTCAACATGACGTCCTACCCCTCCCTCCCTTCCTTTCATTGCGCAACGAAATTGTCCTCTCACCGAATCGGGAATCGCATCTGGCCCTCATACTTTGGAAGAGGAGGAGGGGGAGGAGGAGGAGGAGGAGGAGGAGGAGGAGGAGGAGAGGAGGAGGAGGAGGCGGAGACGACGACGCGACGGAGGGAGGATGAGAGGAGGAGGAGAGGAGGAGGAGGAGGAGGAGGAGGAGGAAGAGGAGGAGGAGGGAGGAGGAGGAGGAGGAGGGAGGAAGGGTGAGGGCGGGAGAAGGAGCAGGAGCGGAGAGGAGGAGGAGGAGGAGGAGGAGGAGGAGGAGGAGGAAGAGGATAAAATAACATGTCCTTCTTGACCTGCAGGGACACGCCGGCGCGCAAGGAGCCGTGCACCATGGTCTCCTGCGAAATGCGGCGCGCCGCGTCCTCGAGGTCGCCGAGCACGATGGAGAGTCTCTTCCTCCAGTGGAGGGGGATCAGGAGGGGTAGAGGCCTCTTAGATGGGGTCGGAGTAGATTGGGTCGGAGGATCGCGCCGCATCGGCGATGCATCGGCGATGCAGCTGCGATGTATCAGCGACGTCGGCGATGCATCGGCGACGCCCGCGTGAAAGAAATCGGGTTCCTCATCGAGCCGCATCGGCGATGCGTCGGCGATGCGGTGCGATCCTCCGACCCCATCTACTCCGACCACATCTAGGGGGCCGACAAAGGGGCGACCTTCTAGACTCGGTGGCCCCCCATCGTCGCCGCGGCCGAACGCTGCTCGGAAAAATAGCCAGGGGCAAAAGCGACATTCGTCGTCGTCGTCGCCGTCGTCGTCGTCATCCTCGTCGTCGTCGTCGTCGTCGTCGTCGTCGGCGGCCAAATCTGCCGAGCAGGAGGCAAGCTGTGGGCGCGCGGAATTCTGGAGGGAGGAGAGGCTCGGTGGGGGGATAGCGGGTTTTCGGCCCGCATTCCTCGCCTTCGGCCTGAGGCGGGCTCCGAAAAACGACCTGCTCTGGCTCAAAAAATAGCCATCGTCATCGCCGGCTAAAAGTCGCACATTCGCTCGTCGCCGCTCGTCGCCGCTCGCTCTGTCGTCATCTCATCGTCGTCAGGTCAGGAAGTCGCCATCGTGCGCCGTCGTCGTCGGCGGGGCCGAGGGGAAATCTCAGGACGACCGAGCAGGAGGCAAGCTGCGGGCGAGGAGGAGTAGGAGGAGGAGGAGGAGGAAGAGGAGGAGGAGGAGGAGGAGGAGGCAAGAGCAGGAGGAAGTTGCTCTACTCACTGCCTAATTGAGCTCGACAGTAAAATTGAAACCGCGCGGGGGGGGAGGAGGGATGGGCCAGGGGCGAGGAGAGGAGGAGGAGAGGGATGGAGGCGCTGATGAAGCCCCGCCCCCGCGGGTGAGGAGGATGAGGATGAGGATGAGAATGAAGATGAGGATGAGGACGAGGAGGAGGCGAAGGAGGAAGACGGATGGGAACCCTCCCTTCCTCCCCTCTCTCCTCCCTCCCCCCTCCCTTCCTTTTTGAGGAGGAGGGGGATGAGGATGAGGATGAGGATGAGGATGAGGATGAGGATGAGGATGATGATCATGCTGATGATGATGATGATGATGATGATGATGAGGAGGAGGAGGAGGAGGAGGAGGAGGAAAAGGATGAGAGAGGGAGGAGGAGGGGGAGCGGGAGGTGGGGGACGAGGTGGGGGAGTAGGAGGAGGAGGAGGGGGGGGAAGGGGAAGGAGGAGGAGGCTTGTCAATGGACCCCGGGGGGTGGGGGGGGTGGTCAGTGGACCCCAGGGGGCACGGCGGGGGGGGTTTGCCTGATAGGCTTTTTCGCTTCTCGCCTAGTTTTGGGTTGATTTTTTTATCGATGAGATTGACCTTTGGGATATTTTGTAGTTTGTGTCTGTCTGTAGTTTTCCCTTCGTGGATTGTGCCTTGGCAGGTTGGCGGACCCTCGTCGTATTGTTGATGTGGGCGGGTCGTTTTCCGCGTCCGGAATTCGCTCCAATTCGAATGTTTATAGACTCCTTGTGCTTCCTCTTTCTATTTTTTCCCTTCTGGTGTCTTTCTCTTAGCGATTTCGATGCTACATGCTGGTATACATATCATGTATGTTGCTTGACCTGTTTGAGGGGGTGCTAATGGACGCCCCGGGTGCTTGTCAGCGCGCCCCACCGGGGCCCCCAAGGCGGCCCGGGAGGCGCCTGGGGGGTGTCAGTGGAGGCCCCGTGGGCGTGTCAGTGGACCCCCCGGGGCGTGTCAGTAGACCCCGGTGGGTTTGTCAGTAGCACCCCCGGAGAGGGGCTCTAGGTTGGGTGCCCAAAAGTGCTTTGAGTCGCCCCCAGCCGATAGGTCGGCGATAGTCCCCCCGTAGTAGCTCCGCGCCGTCTCGGGCGGGGCGGGCCGTCAGGCACCCGTCGGCGATCCCTGGGCGATTGGGTGTCGGTGCGTCGCCCCCCTGAGTCGGAGGCGCGCTGACGTGGAGCGGAGGAGGCGCCCTCCCCAAAATGCGGCCGGTGCCCCCTCGCTCGGCAGCGGAAATCCGCGATTTCCCATGGAAACGGGGCCGATCGCTGATCCACGCCCCTTTGATCCATGGTTGCGATCGCCTGAGATTGGGTGGCGATGCGTCCCCCCCCCTGAGCCGATCCCCCCCCCTACCGGTGCCCCCAGGGGATGCAGGAGAAGAATGGGCGGGGAACCTGCGCGTGGCGGTGCCGTGTTGGTCCGCAGCGAAACGTCGAATATAAATTATCCCGGCAAAGCAACCTAACAGCGATGTGTAGAAGCATATATGAAAGCATTCCCCTTAAGATTAAGATGAGAATCCAGTTGTAGAATTCTGCTGTTCTCGCAGTCGTAGTCGCATTCGCGATGACAGTCGCAGCGGCAACGGCAGTCGCAGTCACAGCCTCAACCTCAGCCTGCCTCAGCCTCAGCCTCAGCCTGCCTCAGCCTCAGCCTGCCTCAGCCTCTGCCTCAGCCTGCTTCAGCCTCAGCCTCAGTCTGCCTTCAGCCTCGGCCTCAGCCTCAGCCTGCATCAGCCTCAGCCTGCCTCAGCCTCAGCCTCAGCCTGCCTCAGCATCAGCCTGCCTCAGCCTCAGCCTCAGCCTGCCTCAGCCTCAGCCTCAGCCTGCTTCAGCCTCAGCCTCAGTCTGCCTTCAGCCTCGGCATCAGCCTCAGCCTGCTCAGCCTCAGCCTGCCTCCGCCTCAGCCTCAGCCTGGCCTTCAGCATTCAAAATCATGCCCAGGAATGGAATTCTGGGAACTCGAAGATCACGAAGTGGCCTACAGTTGGCTCGGGGCATTCAAAATGTGGCCCGGGAATGGAGTTCTGGGAACTCGAAGAGCACGAAGTGGCCTACAGTTGGCTCCGGGCATCCAAAAATGTGGCCCGGGAATGGAGTTCTGGGAAGTCGAAGAGCACGAAGTGGCCTACAGTTGGCCCCGGGCATTCAGAATGTGGCCCGGGAATGGAGTTCTGGGAGGTCGAAGTAGCACGAAGTGTGTGACTGGTTGGCGGAAATAAAGCGGAACGGCTCTGTTCCGGTTCCTCCCAAAATGTGAGCCCGAGGAATGGGTTTCTGGGAGGTCGAAGTGCACGAAGTGTGTGGACTGTTTGCGAAGAAAAAAAAAAAAACGTTCCCGGTACCCCCCCTGTGGGTCCAGGAGGCTCTCTTTTTGACCTGCTAGAAAAACCTATCAGCAAAAGCTGTTAGGTAAAAAGCACGCCTCCAACGTCTACAACATCAACTATCGCTGGCGGCGCGCAAAGGGGGGGTAGGGGTAGGTGGGAAGGCTTCTTAGAAGGGGGCTGCTTCTTGGAAGGCGGCGGCCTTACATGTGTACAGAAGGCCCGCGCCTTCTAAGAAACAGGGGTGTTTCTAAGAAGCCTTCCCCCCTCCCCCTGCCCCCCTCTGCGCGTGGCCGATATCGGGGAGACGTAAGACTTGGGTTCGGGGGACTCGGGTTGGCCAGACGGAGCCATCGTGAAAATGGCGAGCTCCAATCGGAAATTTGACGCGAACTCCCGCTGCAGGCGTCCAACAAAACTGCACGGTCAAAATCCAGGACGCGCTCGTCAGAACGGCGTCGGCAAACCAGGGTTCCGGCGCATTGGAGTCTTACGCTTCCCCGACACTAATGTCAGGTCGAGCGTGTCCTCCTACAGGCGGAGTTGGGATGATAATACATCATGGTTGGGAAATATTCAAACATAATACCAACACAAATCGTCCCCACATTATTTGTTGACTCATTTTGGAATATTCCTCCTGTAGAGGGACATGCCGACCGAAAACTAATGATCCCTAACCTCTCGCGGCCCCCGAAGGATCATTGCACCGGCCTTGCAGACGTGCTGCAGCGGATTGCTGCGTGGATTTTTGCCCGAAGCGGCGCGTGAAAAACGAAGTGCATTTTGCGTGGATGTTTTTTGCATTCATTCCTGGACAAAAGAAATCCGCACGAAATTCGCCTCGAAATCCGGCACGACATTCTCCAGGACACCCTGGGCCCACCATATCGTCTTCCCAGCGAGATCCGCTCTGTGATGTGGGCGCCATGAAACCTATCGTGGCCCCCGACGGATGTAGGTGGGCAGGGAACCAGCGCGTGGCGGTGCTGCCTCCGCTCGCCGGCTCCCTCGCTCCCTCTGCCGCCGGCCTCGGGGAACAAGCAAGGACATACCCATCGGTCGGAAGAACCAGGTAGAAACATGAAGTACGGTAGGTTCGCGCGGCGTCGGCGCGCGCAAAAGTTTGTGACACCGCGTCGATCGTTCAACCTTGATGAACGCTTTCGCCGGCGTCGCTGGCGCACCAACGCCGCACAAACCTACCGTAGGAAGGCGTTGAAAATAGATTGGGTGTCCGCCAGCCCCGTAAAGAGGACGGAAAAGGTGAAGCCACTCGATCGTTGAAGTAGGAGGGCGCGTAAAGTGGATTGGAATCTGGGACTCTAGAAACACCCACTTTCAACGACCGATGGGTAAACATAAACACACTAAGGTCTGGGCACGGATTTCTCGGATCGGTGCTGGACCCCCCCCCCACCACGAGCATATGGGGACAAACAATTACGCAAACATCACAGCTCGGAGTTCCGCGCGAATTACTCGGATCGCCTCTGGCGCCGCCCCTGGCGCGCTCCGCGCGCCAAGGAGGGGAGTCCAGCGCCGATCCGAGAAATCCGTGCGGACCTTCGAACTTTTATGTTTATGTCATCGCCTTGCTTGCCGTCGCTCGGACGTCCATTTCCCGTGCATTTTTCGGTTTCGTGCGTGCTTTTGTTTGCTCGATGGTCCAGGATGGTCCTCGATGGTTCTCGCCGAGAAACAGTGCACACGTCCGAGCGATGCCAAGCTTGTTCCCCGACAGCAGAGCTCGGACTAAGCAATGCTTGCCGTGGTCGCTCTGTTTTCGTCTTCCCTCGCTCTGTCTTCGCTCCGCCTCTGCGTAGTGGCCTGCCAGATGGGGTCCGAGCAGATGGGGCCGGAGGATCGCGCCGCATCGGCGATACATCGCCGATGCATCGGCGACGTCGGCGTGGAGGAAAACGGCCTCCACATCGAGCCGCATCGGCGATACATCGGCGATGCAGCGCGTTCTTCCGACCCCATCTACTCGGACCCCATCTGGGTAGACCTGCTGCACAACGAACTCAAGACAAAATCGGCCCTGGAAATCACCAACGCACAATTCAATTCCAAGAATGGCCGCCAGCACACTCGGGAGGCCCCGCGCGGAACAGCCCCCCCCACCTCAGCCCCACGCTGTCTGCCTTGTGACTCGTGAAAACGTGGTGTCGGTGCCGAGAGTTACCCATCGGTCGGAAGAAGTAGGTAGAAACATGAAGTAGAAAGGCGTTGAAAGTAGATTGGGTGTCCGCCAGCCCCGTAAAAAGGACGGAAAAGGTGAAGCCACTCGATCATTGCAGTAGGAAGGCGCTTAAATTAGATTGGAATCTGGGAATCCGAAAATACTTCTTCCGTTCAACGACCAATGGGTAATCTGCGAGGCGGAAGGCTGTATCCACCGCCTGGGAGCAGAAGTGCTGGGACCCCGGGGGACGGGACCCCAACTCAATTAGTTGTACCCACCGCCTGCCGAGGTCCCCCCCGATCGATCTCCAGGTGCACCCATGAGTCGAGACAACGGCACCCACGACGGTGGCGTCCATACCGAATTTGCCGAGTGCCACGGCGCGAGAAAAACAGTGCTGCCTATCGCAACTGATGGGAAGACAACTCTGAGGACGAAGAGCGGGGTGCGCAGGTGAGATGGTAATTCACCAGAGTCAAAAAACACAATAGCGTATCATGGACATGAGCTCTAGCCACTCGCCGACACGAATTCTGCTCGGACGCTGCGCCCAAAGCTTCGAAGGGCACCGAGCGAGGCGGCGGCGCGCAGCGGCTGGCAGGCGGGGCACGCATGCGCAGCTGGCCGAAGGGAAGCCGGTGGTCGCTGAGAACGAAGAGGACCATGGCCTGATCGGCCGGGCGCCGATCCTCCTCCTCCTCTTCCGCCGCCGCCTCGGAGGCCGAGGCGGAATAAGTGGGAACAGGCGGCAGTGTACTACACACGCAGGGTTGTTGGCGGCGTCACTGTCGAGCTTGCCCAGTTGCTGGCGGCGCATCTGGGCACCGCACTTCTGCGGCGTGGCGCGCGTCAAGACGCCAGAGATGATAGGATGCCAGGGGAAGGCGCCAGCGCTTGAAGAATGCCAGAAAGTCGGCTACACATCGATGCGGTCCGCTGAGACGCATATGGCGCACCTGGCGTCTGCGCAGGAAAGCAAACACTGCAGAGCATGCATAGCGCACATATGGTGAACGTGCATTCGGCCTGCGTGAAATGATAGCAAAACCCAAACCCATACAATCATCATGGCGAAAAACCTGACCATGTGCAATAGTGGGTACCGCGTTGTGGCACCGCATTCGGTGGAGCTCCCGACGGTGCCACGAAACGTGTGAGGGGTGTTCCCAACATTGGTGCGGCGCAGCCATGCGGACTGTGCCACTGGGGCCTTCGGTGGAGCTCACTATTGGACCACAAAACGTTTGCGGGGTGTGCCGAACCAGGTGCGGCGCCGCAATGCGGACTCTGCCACTAGTGCCTTCGGTAGGGCTCCCTATGAGGCCACGGAAAATGATAGGGATGTGCCGAATTGTGCCACCGAGGCCACCGCTGGAGCCCCCCATGGGGCCACGAAGAGTGTGAAGGACGTGCCGAAACAGAACAAAGACAGCATACGGACCCTGGCATTTGAGAGTCTTGGCTGGAGCCCCCGTATGGGGCCACGAAAGGTTGGAAGGGCGTGCCGAAATGAGGCACCGACGCCATGCGGGCCCTGGCAGTTGGGCCGCTGGTGGAGCTCCCTATGGGGACTCGAAGCGTGTCAGAGGCGTGCCGAAATTAGGCACCGACGCAATGCGGACCCTGGCATATGGACCTTAACTAGGGCTCCCCATGGAGCCACGAAACGTGTGAGGGCTGTGCCATAACAAAACACGGACGCTTTACGGACCCTAGGCCCTGGCTCTTGAGCCTTAGCTCGGTCTCTCTATGGTGCCACGGAACGTGTGTGTGTGTGTGTGTGTATGTGTGGGTGTGTGTGTGTGGGTGTGTGGGTGTGGGTGTGGGTGTGTGTGTGTGTATGGGTGTGGGTGTGGGTGTGGGCGTGGGTGTGTGGGTGGGTGTGAGTGGGTGGGTGGGTGCCGAAATGACGCGCCGACGCCATGCGGACCCTGGCATGTGGGCCTTTAAGTAGAGCTCCACATGGGGCCACGAAACGTGAGGGTATGCCGGCAAGAGACACCGACGCCATGCGGACCCTGGCATGTGGGCCTTAGCTGTCCCCATGGAGCCACACAACGTGTGAAAGGCGTGCCGAAATGAGGCACCGACACCATGCGGATGGGCCTTAGCTGGAGCTCCCCATGGGGCCACGAAACGAATAGGAGTTGTGCTGAAATGACATATCGGCACAATGCGCAATCTGGAGTTTGGGCCTTAGCTGGAGCCCCCTCATGGGGCCACAGAACGTGTGAGGGTGCGCCGACATGAAGCACCAAGGCCATGCGGACCCTGGCAATTGGGCCGTCGCTGGAGCCCCACATGAAGCCACGAAACGTGTGAGACACTTGCCGAAACGAGGCGCCGCCGCCATCCGGACCCTGGCATTTGGGCCTTAGCTGGAGCTCACCATGGAGCCACGAAGCGTGAGAGGATTGCGCCGAAGTGGACATGCGGAGTGCAGGGGCAGGGATGGGAGGAAGAACAGGAAGGGGATGAGGAGGGGGAGGAAGAGGAGGAAGGCGGAGGAGGAAGTAGGAGACACGAGGTACAATCTATTCAAAACGAAGACGCACCCCCACATAATGGTTGAAACTCAAGTATGTTCGGGCGATGCCCACCAGGGAACCGCCGCAAATGCCGTGTGTAACTCCACGACATGATATGCTACATGTATGTGTGCGTGCGTGCGTGCTTGTGTGTGTGTGCACCCGCGATGGTTGCGCATGTTACGGATGTTCACTCTGTACACATGTTACTTCATGTTCCTTTAGTCATCATTATGATATGGCATTCATGTCTGTTAGCGCTGAAGTCGAGTCTGTGTTTAGTACAAGTGTGTATGTGTCTATTTCGGAGTATGCATCTAAGCGCGCGTGTTTAATTGGTGTCTTGACTATGGCAGCATCTGTCGGGTGTCTATTAGTGTTGTCTGACAGTGGTGGCTGGTGTTGATATGTGCTACTGGTGCATGTAAATTGTGCATTCTGGTCCGCTTTCGTGGCGGGCCGTGCCTGCTGCTGATGCATGTCCCTGGCGTGAGTAGCATGCGTCAATTCTGGACGCAGTGTAGTATTGTGTAGTACTGCACGGCCTTGGTGTATATCCGCTTTGTGCTGTACACTGATGCGCCCGAAACACAGCCATGCCGTCTTATCGTGGATGCTGCGATGCTGATGTATGGTATTGATGTGTGCTGCAGGCTCATAACTCAATGGGTACTCGTAGCATCCGTTCTGAGCGTTTGGCAATGGCATCTAGTAGTGATGTGTGTCGTTGTGGTGCGACATGTATGTCAGCATTGGATTAACTTTGGCACGCCATCGTGGCATCCGACGTCGACCCCACGCCCCCCCCGACCATGGGCCACCGTGGTCCTGGTCAGTGCAAAGTGCGATGGTTTACGCATAACCCCCAACGCATCAAACGGTCCACTGGCTGCCCTGACAGAGACATCTGCCCGCACATGCTGCCAAGAACCTTTCGGATACCCTCCAGAAACCCTATCGGGGGCGCAGCGGCCCTACCGCAACACCACTCAGAGACTCACACGACTCCGCCCTCGCAACAGTTCGTACGCGGCAGATGCGCAAAAACTGGCACCATTCAAACAGCACATGATGGTTTGGGCATCTCACGTCTCTGCCGCGTTTCACGCACGCCGACGCCCTGCAAGCGTTGGAGCATTCCACGTGGTTGATACAAAATGAAACAACTCCCTCACGGCGCCTGCGTGATAGCGGCGTGTTCGAAGGCTGGTCGGCTGCCTGGCTGCGCTAACCTACATTTCCAAAGCTCACCTCCATTCCCCATCCCCTCGCCGTAGCCGTGATCCTGACACAGCCCCCCCTCCCCCCAAGACAAGAAATTCTGACAACGGCCAGAAAGGAACTTCAAGCCCGCTACGTGACGGACCGACAATCCCCCACGACGGCCCAGTGAGGCCTCAGGAAGGCCCCAAGACAACGCCTAGACGTCCTCACATGAGTCTGCCGACCCCCCTTCGGACGAGCTCGATAGGAACATCGCGCACAACAGTGCTCCACGGCTCCCGACGAGCGCCCAGCGGTGCCCCCAAAGTGGCCCCAAAGAGCGCCTCAACAGGCTCCACCCACAAAGGAACCAGCCAAACGAGAGGACGACGGAGAGGACACGGCCTGGTAGAGGACGGGCAAATTAAAGATCCGCGCCACTACAGGCGGGGCAACTGAGCTGGGAACGACACAAGAAAACTTCACCTGGCCGCTGCGTCGCTGCTGCGCTGGCGCGGTGACGGGGCTGGCCGAAGCGCAATGCCAACTGTCGGGGCCAACAAGGGTACCGAGCGTCTGCTCAAACGGCACATGCACGACCTGCGTCGTTGCACGTCCTGATTCGCGGGAGCACGCCCTGCGCGAATACATGATCTCGGTCTTCGCACGTGTACTAACCCATCTGGTCTTATACACCCCTGTCCCACACGATGGGAGCGGAACGTAATGATATATTGGAAAACCATGACGCAGCCCCAGAACGTATGGGAAAACAGTATGAGGGCGTGCGTTCGAGCCGTCTGGGATGCTCGACAGCTGATCTCAAGAAGCACGCCACGACGGCTGTTTTTGCTTCACACCTTGGACGAGCCCTTGGCAGGCGCTGCATGTTCGTCAAAGCTATGTTGGGGGTCGTGGGTTGATCTCAGAAGCACAGCGGCACCACACAACACCACTATACCAGTTCGTTTAGACTGTTCGTTCGTCGTGGCTCGCGTGTCGCTCGAAAAGTATACCCTGAACCCTCGATATCCGCCGTCTTTATCTTCGATTGTACCCCCCATTGGGGGTATGTCTTCCCTCTGCGCCACATGCAGTTGGCGCGAACCCTCTGATAGGAAGACGAGGGAGAAAGGAACTGAGAGAGAGCGAGGGAGGGCGGAGGAAACGAGAAGGGGAGCGGCGGCAAGAGGAAGGGAGGAGGATTGAGGACGAAATCGATCCCGTAAGAGGGGGAGGCGAGATAGGAATAGGAGCACTGGCGCGCGGACAATGACGGGCGGTCGGGCGGGCGGACCCTTGCAGGGAAAAGGTGCACTTAAGCGGGAGGGCGGGGAGGCCCCAACGGGCGGGTCGGGTGGGCGGGGCACGGAAACACCTTCTGTAAATTCTGATGGGTTCTCATACGAGGGTGCGATTCCTGGGACGACGAGAGCGCGTCGCCTGTCAAGGACGTTCCGAGCGAGAGCGCGATGTTGAATAATCTTTGGCGAAATATCAGGCGGCATCCGTTGTGGTCGTGTACCCCAGGGGCCAACAACGCGATTCGAGGCAAGGGTGCGAACCGCGGGAGGGTGCGAGTTTGAGGCGAAGGCTCCCCCGATCCGCCACCGTGCCCCCCTGGCACCTTGCGGCGTAGAAACACCCCAACGACGTCTGCTTGGTAGGGCCCTCGAATTCTTCTAGAAAGGGCCGCCCCTCCCTCTGCCGGGGGACTCATGCGTGCATTCCCTTCACGCGGGGCCGTCCTCCTGCTCCTCCTCCTCCTCCTCCTCCTCCTCCTCCTCGATCCTCGTCCTCCTCCTCCTTCTCCTGCTCCTCCTCCTCCTCCTCCTCCTCGATCCTCCTCCTCCTCCTCCTCGATCCTCCTCCTCCTCGATCCTCCTCCTCCTCCTCCTCGATCCTCCTGCCACCGTGCCCGCTCGAGGACTGTGCGCTTCCAGCATGGCAGCTCATGCCTCACGCCCGCCCTTCCACGCGTGCCCGCTCGAGGGTGGCGCAGTCCCCGCGCGGAAGCCCATACCTGAACCCTGATGCCATGCGCGCCCGCTCGAGGGTGGTGCAGCTCCAGCATGGCAGCTGATGCCACCCCCCCCTCCACGCGCGCCCGCTCGAGGGTGGTGCTGGTCCCGCATGGCAGCTGGTGCCTGAACCCCCCCTTCCACGCGCATCCACCCGAGGATCATGCACGTCCAGCATGGCAGCTCATGCCTGACCCCCCCGTCCACGCGTGCACGGTCAAGGATGGTGCGCTTGCCGCATGGCAGGTACTGTCTAATTCCCCCCCCCCCCCCGCCACGCGTGCCTGCTCGAGGATCATACACTTCCCGCTCGGCAACCAATGCCTAAACCCTCATTCCATGCGTGCGGCCCATCCACCCCCCTCCACGCGTGCCCGCTCGAGGATGGTGCTGTTCCCGCATGGCAGCTGATGCCTGACCCCCCTTCCACGCGTGCCCGCTCAAGGATGATGCTGTTCCTGCATGGCAGCTAACGCCTGAACTCCCATTCCATTGCGCGCCCGCTCAAAGATTGCGCACTTCCCGCATGGCTGTTACCCCGCTCATCTCACGCGCACCCGCTCGAGGATCATGCACGCCCCACATTTCCAGGCGCTGCTGCCAAGCGCTCTAGGACCTCCCAAACCATGATCTCTGGTGAATGGATATGCGTCCCGAGCTTCCAAGGCGGCCCGTGCAGGCAACCAAGGACCCCAAGATGACCCAAGGTGCCTCGAAGACGGCCCAAGATGGCCCCAAGGCGGCCGAATATTGCTTCAAGACTGCCCACAGTATCTCCAAGAGTGCCACAAAGGGCCGCAAGAGGAGCTTCCTCAGGGTCCGAAGAAGCCAACACCACTGGGTTCTCATTAAGTATTGTGTGAAGTTCGCATGCTCCCCTTTTCAGGCTGCCGTCAGCGCCAGACGGCCCACGCGGACTCCCGAGAGGCATCCCAAACGGCCCCTAGGCGGCCATAGAACACATCCAGTGGGACACAAGACGGCATCGCAAGGCCCTTGGACGGCCCAAGATGGCACCAAGACTGCATCAGGACGGCCCCCAGGCACCCACCATGTTGCCAAGAGGGCCACAAGACTGCCTAAAATAACCCCGAGCCAGCGTAAGGGAGCTCCCAAACGGCCAAAAATGGCCCCAAGGGGCCACCGAGACTGTCCCACAGGAGGCCAAGACAGCCCCAAGACGGCTGAGACGAGTCTTATCATCATCATCATCATCATCATCATCATCATCATCATCATCATCATCAGCAGCAGCAGCAGCAGCAGCAGCAACAGCAGCAGCATCATCAGCATCACCAGCATCAGCATCAGCATCAGCATCATCAGCATCCGCATCATCAGTCTCACCACCCTGATGATCCTCATCATCGTCATCAGCATCATCATCATGATCAACATCATCATCATCCTCATCATCATAGCCTCCTCACCACCGTCATCGTCACCATACGCATCGTCAGCATCATCAGCATCATCATCATCATCAGCATCACCAGCATCATCATCATCACCATCATCATCATCATCAGCATCATCATCATCATCGTCATCATCATCATCGTCAACAA
Organism: Prorocentrum cordatum; assembly: GCA_963575745.1. Taxonomy (NCBI): domain Eukaryota; class Dinophyceae; order Prorocentrales; family Prorocentraceae; genus Prorocentrum; species Prorocentrum cordatum. The sequence continues at coordinate 360,345 of CAUYUJ010015782.1, read as the reverse complement.
CATCATCATCAGCATCATCATCATCGTCATTGGCATCGTCATCGAGATCGGCATCATCATAAGAATCATCCTCAGCGTCAGCATCAGCATCGTCATCACAAGCACCAGCACCACCATTGTGATCGTCATCGTCATCGGAATCGCCGTCAGCATCATCATGCTTATCAACATCAGCATCTCCGTCATCGTCTTCATCGTCATTGTCATCACGATCACCATCACCGTCATTCTCATCAGCACCATCACAATTACCATCATAAGCATCGTCATACTCATGATCAGCATCATCATCAACATCATCAGCATCAGTATCAACGACACTGACAACATCATAACCACCATAATCGTCATCATCATCATCAGCAAAGCCACCGTCACTATCATCGTCATCTCCATCATCACCACCGTCACCATCATCATCGTCACCGTCATTACCATGACCATCTTCAGAATCATCATCAGCATCGGTGTCGTCGGCATCATCATCGCCATCGGCATCATCATCGTCATAAGCATACGTCTCATCATCATCACCACCATAATCGTTAGCACCAGCATACCTATGATCATGTTGAACATTATGACCATCAGAATCAACACCACCATCATCATCATGACCATCGTCATCCTCATCACCATCATCATCATCATCGTCACCATCAGCGGCATCATCATCGACTTCATCATCATCATCAACATCAACAGCATCGTCACCATTATCATCACAAACGCGACCACCATCATCAACAGCATCACCATCACCATTGTCCTCATCACCATCATCATCACGATCACCGTCATCACCACCATCACCACAATTATATCATCATCCTCATATGTATCATTTTCCTCATCCTCGTCCCATTCCTCGTCCTCATCATCACGAGCATCGTCATCACAATCAGTATCATCAACATCATCACACTATCAACGATCACCAACACCATCATCACCACCGTCACCATCACCGTCACCATCACCATCAGCATCATCATAACCAGCTGCATCATCTTCATCATCGTCATCGTCGTCATCATCATCAATATCATCCTCATCAACTTCATCATCCTCATCATCATCCTCATCGGCATGAGCATCATCATCATCCTCATAATATTCTTCATCATCCTCGTCATTATCCTCATCATCGTCATGATCATGACCATGATCATCGTCATCATCATCATCACCACCACCATCATCATCATCATCATAATGCCCATCATCCTTATCATCCTTATCACGGCTCTCCCAAGCCTGGCGATACGAGGTCTCACACGTCACGGCCTCCCGTACCCCCGTGCCCCCTCGAACAGTCACGACCCAGAATGCTGGGCTGGCACGATGGCGGGACTTGCAGCAAGCAGCTGGATGAAAATCCGGGAGCGAGCCCGCGGGGGCGCTTCAATCGAGGAAGGCGGGCACCGGGCGAGGAGGATCAACAATGACTATGCACCAGATGTGAGAGCTCAAGAACCCGCCCCGCGAAGCCCACCTCAGGCACGCACCCGGGGCTTGCGCAAGACCGCCCGGCACCCTTCCTACGACGCAGGGATGGCTGCGCATGCTTCCCATGCCGAGCCGATGGAGGAGCAGCACCTCTCCGCCGCTCACGCGGCGAGTGCCCCCCCCCCCACCCCTCGGGGATCTTCTGACCCGGGTCAGCAGGAAACCAAAAACTGCAATGCAGGAACAAAAAACCTGCAGCGCAGGTCTTCGCAAACCCGGGTCAGCCAATACGGGCGGCCGCCCCGCGGCCACGAGCGGCTCCCTAACCCGGGTCAGCCAGAGGGGGTCTTCGCAGGATCCTGCAGGATCTGGCGCCCTGGCTGACCCCCGTCTGTATTGACCCCCGTCTCAAGGCTCCCGAACCCCGCGGCCCGCGAGCGCCCCGGCCTTGTCCATGGCCTCCTTCTGCATGAACCTCCAGATGCTCTCGCCGACCTGGCCACGGCCGGCCCCGGAGCGGGAGAGGCCCGCGGCGCGCACCGAGGGGGGCAGAGGGGGGGGGGGGGAAGGGCCCTTGGAGGGAGGCCGCGTCTTAGAAGGCGCTGGCCTTGCATCTGCAGGCGAGGCCCACGCCTCCTGAGAAGCGGGGGTGTTTCTGGGAAGCCCTGCCCCCTCCCCCTACCCTTGGGTCTGGCGCGTCCCCCTACAGGCAGATTTTGAACGAACAAAATTCAAAATAGCGAACAATACACCAAACGTGCTTCAAAATGGCATAAAATCCTCCCCCTACTTTTTTTGTGTGACTATCTCTGCATATTTCTCCTATAGAGGGACCCGCCAGACTCAAGGGTGTTTCTAAGCAGCCTCCTCCCCTCCCCCTGCCCCCCCTCTACGCGTGGCCGAAGAGGGCCCGAGGGTGAGGAGGCCAGGCCCAGACATCCGACGCCACGCTTGGCTCCACCGGCGCTTCTGCTCCCCAAACTTCGGCCCTCGGGGTACGTTTCCGGCCCCTGGGACCACCAGAGATGGATCCAGGACGAAGATCGGTGGTTCAAAGATGGGGTCCTGAGAGATGGGGTCCTGAGGACGAGGCGCCTCGAATAGTGTAGATCCACCCTCGAATCCCTTCCCCACCTCGTGACCCCGTCCCTGAGGACCCCATCCTGGAACCACCGAGAAGAGCTGACCCCAGCGGAAGGGTCGGGACCTCCAGGGTCGCGGATGAAAAACATGACTCCGGCGGGGGAGGCAGGGGGACGAGGTCAGACGATGGGGGGCGTCCACTGGCGGCGCGCCGGTCCCTTGGATGATGGGCGTATGTTCCACCACCACCACCACAGGCAGGACGGGGGAGGAGAGGATGGGGAGATCCTCCTCCTCCTCCTCCTCCTCCTCCTCCTCCTCCTCCTCCTCCTCCTCCTCCTGCTCCGTTCCTCAAACTTCGGCCCTCGGGGTACGTTTCCGGCCCCTGGGGCCACCAGAGATGGATCCAGGACGAAGATCGGTGGTTCAAAGAAGGGGTCCTGAGAGATGGTGTCCTGAGGACGAGGCGCCTCAAACAGTGTAAGTCCACCCTCGAATCCTTTCCCAACCTTAGGACCCCGTCCCTGAGGACCCCATCGGACGCAATGTGTTGCTCCACCGGCGTTTTTGCTCCACAGACTTTGGACCTCGGGATACGCTTCTGGCCCCCGGGATGGTGGGCACATGTTCCACCACCACAACCACCCCCACCACCACAGGTAGGACGGGGGAGGAAAAGACGGGGAGGTCCTCCTCCTCCTCCTCCTCCTTTTCTTTTTTTTCCTTTTCCTCCTCCTCCTCCCGGGCAATGGAAAATCAGCCCATCATGGGACCAGCAGAGATGGATCCAGGTCGAGGAGCTGACCCCGGCGGAAAGGTCGGGACATCCAGGGCCGCGGATTGAGAGGACCCTTCTGGCGGGTGTCGGGGCGGGGAAGCAGGGGGACAAGGTCAGACGACCGGGGGCGTCCAAAGGGGGGGCGCAAATCATGGCCCGAAGCACGTGCGCGGACGAGCGGGGGGGGGACCAGGGGACGTGCGGAAAGAAAAGGGGGCCATGAGGGGGCGGTGACAACGGCTTGAAATTGGCGATGCATCGCCGATGGTTCGGAGACCGCTCCTGGGCGGGGTGGGATCTCCGGCCGCTATCGGCGATGAGTTGGCGATTGTGGGTCGATGCGTCCCCCCTGAAACTAGTGGAGGCCAATTCACCATAAAGAACCGGAGCAAATTCCCAATCCTTAGACCCCAAGACGTCCACTGACATTGCGTGTGGGAGCGTCACGCTTTCCACAGCAAAATCATACAACAAAAACAGCGCACCCTGAAAGCAACCAGGGTGTTTCTTGGCATGGGCCTCCACTGTAAGAGTAAGAGTACGAGGAGGAAAAGGGAGGATGATGAGGAAGAAGAGGAGGATGAGGAGGGGAAGGGGGAGAAGGAGGAGGAGGAGAATGAGGATGGGGAGGAGGGGGAGGAGGAGGAGGAGGGGGAAAAGGAGAAGGAGGAGAAAGAGGAAAGGAGGAGGAGGAGGATACAGTCGGAGGAGGACGAAAGGACAGGACAGGACAGGACATCCGCACGAGGGGGTCAACGTCAATGCGCCCGCTGAGGTGCAGTGTAGCGCGTATGAGAAGGTTGCGCAGCCAGGACGCGACAGCCCGTCGACATCTCATCGAGGGAATTGCCAAGGCCTGCGCAAGAGGTGCACACGCTACCCTCGCCCCAAGCCTTGACCTCCCCCCCTCCTCCACCGCAGGCAAGCGTGCGGCCCGTTCGCATGGGGCCGTGCACTACCAGTCAGTAGCTCCCCGATGGAACCAAAAGGGGGGGGCGGCGCCGCCGGCACTGCGTTGCCATCGGCGTGCGCGAGCGGGCCTGCGCAAATTCCTCTCTGCATCCCCGGAAAAAGGGGCCCGAGGAAGAGAGAGGGGGGCGCCATGCACTCCGAGATGCCCTCGCTAGTGCGATCGGCGCCCCCTGCGCCAAGACTGATGCTTTCCCCCGCGCCGAACGCGTTCAAACATGCACGGCCCCTGCTCTCGTCGACTTCACCTCGCGCCGGCTCGCCTGTAACTTCGCCTCTCTATCTTCTGCAAGGCCGCACTAAATAACTCAGAAAATCTCGAGAAACATGCGGCGCGTGCTGAAGATTCGCACGACATCTCCCTCCAAAGACGTAGGTCGCCGCGCATGTGTGCGTGCGTCTCCAACTTAGGCGTGCAAATTGGCCTGCGCTTTAATCTTCACGTTGCGGCAGTTGCGCGCTTGTCTCCCACGCTGACGAAAACTCCAACGCTTTCCCATTCCGAAAGAGCGTATTCCACTGTTGGCAAAGTACAGCTTGCGCCGCCGCTGGCCAATTCGTGCCGCAATAAATCTGCACAAAAATAATGGACAATACAAATCCACATGATGTCATAGATGCCGTCAAAAAGTTCGCCCGCTGCGCTTCCGCATCCGTTCTTCGATGACACGCCCTTCAACAGCTGTCTCTAACCGCTAAGAGGTCAGAGGGAGCCCCCGTTGGGGAACGTTGCTGGTCCCTTTGCCTCAGTTTCCTTCTCCTTCTTTGCGAAGCAACAGTTCTGGCACTTCAACAAATTATCCAATGGGCATCCCCCCTTCCGCGCGCAGCCTTTGCAAGACGCACTTAGCGTTTCCTTCGTGGGTCGCTGTAAAACTAACTGAGGACCCCCAGAAACGTTGCGATCTTAGGGTCGACCTTGAGGAGCATGGGTTCTCGAAGTTCGTCATCGGCGCCGGTCGGTTGCCTCTGAAGCTCTGGGCCTCCATCTTCCCGGACCCCCTTCGCTCTCCGTCGAACAAACGAGTCGATCCCCGGGGGCAGTATTTCCAAATACTTGGCTTGGCCTTATCTTTCCAGACCTCCTTCTCGTCCGTTTCACCGCGCGAATCCATGGGTTTTCGAAATTCCTCCAACTTCATCTCCCGGCGAAGAAGCGATTGCAAAGCAGGGCCGATCGGGCTCCATTGATTCAGTTGTGATTCAAGCGCCTGGGGCAACATTTCAAAGTGCTTTGGTTCGGACATGGGTTTTCGAAGTTCTTCATCGGCGCCCACTGGCTGATTCCGAAGCTCGGGGCCTCCAACTTCCCTCGGGTTTGCGTCGTCCCGCTTTGCTCGCCTGCGTGCAAACGAGCGCGAAGCAGGGCCAATCGAATTCCATTCGCGCAGTTGTTCTTCTATCTCGTGAAACAGCTGCGTCAAAATATTTAGTTCGCTTATAATAGAGACAGGCTGCTCCTGGGCCCGAGCGGGCGCAGGTGCTGAGGGGAGCCGAAACGGCTCTGCAAACTCCCCTGGCAGCTCTTCCTCATGGGCCCCGCGGGACGCAGGAGGAAGGGGGAGACGAGCAAACCCTGCAAACTCCCCCGGTGCCGTCTGCCCGCCCCATCCGCCGTCGCTGTAATCCACCTCGATGTCGGCGCCCATCTGCGCACTCTGTGGCGGCGGCTCCTGCGCTCTCTCTCTCTCTCTCTCGCTCTCTATCTCTCTCTTTCTGCCGAAGTTCTCCAACAAACAGAGGGTCCCGGGCCGTGTGCAACCAACTGCTCACATATTGTAGTCCTGGCAGGCTGGCACCCGGGCATGGGTACGGCGGATCCGTTTTCTGCGTCGTTGGCTCGTCGTAAGATGTTCCCGAAATCGCACTCGCATCTTCCATGGACAATGAGAAAAGATGCGGCGCGAGAAATGTCCATTACCGGATCACGACCCAGTCATTCGAGAGAGGATCGCAAAGAGGTGCGGTATCGAAAGGGCTGCAAGGATTGTGATGTATTGTTGGTCCTCCTTCTCCCCCCCTGGCCCCAGCAGAACAACCTGACTGGCTGTCAGAGTCCGTAAGTCGTGTGAGGGGTGAATGGAAATCTTCCCTCCGTCGGGGCTCAATTTGCCTGAGCGCCAATGCCGACTAGGAGGAAGAGGAGGATGATGAGGAGGAGGAGGGGGAGGAGGAGGAGGAGAAGGAGGAGAAGGAAAAGGAGGAGGAAGAGAGAGAGGGCGTGGCTGGCGGCGCACATCACCAACGTGTTCCGCCACGGGCTGGAGCAGGTTTATCCACTGGATGCCTGCGAGCGCTGGGGGGGTGCCACCGTGCGTTTGGTTTCCCCCTTCGGCCTTCTCCTCATCCTGCCCCGACGCCACCTCCTGCGCCTTCTCCCACCGTCCTCCCCCCGGAGGCCTCTCGATGTCCCAGGAGGTCTCTCAAGAAATCAGACAACGTTCAGAAAATCTCGATCCTCGAACCTCGACCTCATCCTCTGCATGTTCCTCCTCCTCCTCCTCCTCCTCCTCCTCCTCCTCCTCCTCCTGCTCGTCCACCTCCACCTCCTCCTCCTCCTCCTCCTGCTGCTGCTGCTTCTCCCCCCTCCCCCTCCCCCTCAGGAAGAGAAGAGCGCACCAGAGGCAGGGGAACGAAGAGAGAAGCGGTGGCGCTTGTTCCCTGTCGGCATTCCCCACTCCCCGTCCCCCAGAAAAATAAATCCTGGCGAAGCATCCAACCATATGCAGTTGTGAGTATCGTCGTTGCGGGTATCGCCTTCGGGGGATCTCCTCATGGGGCCATGATGCATGCGAAGGGTGTGCCGATGTGCGGCGGGACTGTCATGTGGGCGCTGCCACTGGTGCGTTAGACGGAACGCAATACGGGGCCGCGAAAAATGTGAGGGATGCGCCGCAATGGGGGGGTGCGCGACTGGGGCCTTCGGTGAAGCTCCCCATGAGGCCACGAAGCGCCGTACTGGGTGGGGGTGGCGCATGCGGGCGGTGCCACTGGAGTCTTCGGTGGAGCTCCGTATGGGGCCACGAAGAGTTGTACTGGGTGGGCAAAACCACATGCGAGCATAGCCACTGGAGCCTTCGGTTGAGCTCCCCATGGGGCCACGAGGCGTAGGGGGAAAGCAAGCGAACACCGCCACTGGAGCCTTCGGTGGAGCGTCCTATGGGGCCATGAAACGCTGTACTAGGTGGGAGAGCCGCATGCGAGTGCAGCTAGTGGGGCCTTCGGTGGAGCTCACCCTGGGGCCACGAAACCCTGCGTAGGGTGGGGTGGCGCAGGCGGGCAGTACCACTGGGGCCTTCGGTGGAGCTCACTATGGGGCCACGAACCGCTGTAGTGGGTGGGGGTGACGCATGCGGGCGGTGCCACTGGGCCTTCGGTGGAGCTCCCTATGAGGCCACGGAACGCTTGACTGCGTGGGGGTGGCGCATGCGGGCGGTGCCACTGGGGCCTTCGGTGGAGCTCCCTATGGGGCCACGGAGTGCTGTACTAGGTGGAATTGACGCATGCGGGCGGTGACTCTGGGGCCTTCGGTGGAGCTCCGTGTGGGGCCACGAAGCACTGTACTGGGTGGGGTGACGCATGCAGGCGGTGCTGCTGGAGCCTTCTGGGGCCACGAAGCGCTGCACTGGGTGGGGGCGACGCATGCGGGCGGTGCCACTAGGGCCTTCTGTGGAGTTCCCTGCGGCCACGAATCGCTGTACAGGGTGGGGGTGGCGCATGCGGGCGGTGCCACTGGGGGGTCTTCTGCGGAGCTCCCTGTGGGGCCACGAAACGCTGTACTGAGTGGGGGTTGGTGGTGATGCTGATGCTGGTGGTGATGGAGGAGGGAAGAGGAGCGAGAGGAGGAAGGAGTGAGGGACGCGGGTCGCTGTTTCTGCAATGCGAGGGCCCAACACCACAGGATGGTTGGGAAAATAATCATGGAGAAGGAGAAGGAGAGGGAGGAGGAGGAGAAGGAGGAGAAGGAGGAGGAGCAGGAGGGAGGAGGAGCAAGCAAGCAAACAAGCAAGCAAGCACGTAAGCAAGCAAGCAAATCTCACAGAGTCTCCCACTGACCTCTGCTACGTGCGCATCCAAGCCTCGGTCGGCACCTTAGGACTCTGAGGGTGTGGCCAACCACCAGCGATTGTCTCATGCCGGTGGCGGGGGTCCGCGGATAGCGGCCTTAAACGGGCACTCACACGCACGCACGCACGCACGCACACACACATTCACACACACACACACACACGCACCAGAACATGCACACACACAAATACACACACACGCACACGCACACACGCACACGCACACGCACACGCACGCACACGCACACGCACACGCACACGCACACGCACACGCACACGCACACGCACCTGCACCACACGCACTCGCACACGCACACGCACACGCACACGCAAACGAGCACGCACAAGCACACACACGCGCAAACACACACACACACGCGCGCGCGCACACACGCATGCACGCACGCACGCACACACACACACACGCAAGCACGTACACACACACACTCGCACAAACACGCACACACACACACAACACACACAATCACGCACACACAAGCTCAAACACACACACGCACGCACGCACGCACGCACGCACGGACGTACGCACCACACACACAGACACACACACGCCCACGCCCACGCACACGCCCACGCCCACGCTCACGCCCACGCACACGCCCACGCCCACGCCCACGCACACGCACTCGCACACGCACACGCACACGCGCCCGCGCACACGCACACGCACGCGCGGACGCTCATGCACATTCACAAGCACGCACAAAACACACCCCTCCCCCCCCCCCCACACACACACCACGACACACACACACACACACACACACACACACACACACACACACACACACACACACACGCACAGCACGCACGCACGCACACACGCACGCACGCACGCACGCACGCACGCACGCACGCACGCACGCACGCACGCACGCACGCACGCACGCACGCACGCACGCACGCATGCACGCACACGCATTCACAAACACAATCACACACACACACAAACACACACACACAGCACACACAAACAACCACCCACACACACAAAAACACACACACACACATACACGCACGCACGCACGCATACACACAAACACACACACACAAACACGCACACGCACACGCACACGCAGCACACGCACACGCACACACACACAAACACAAACACACGCACACGCACAAGCAGCACACGCACATGCACACATGCCCACACAGACACACACACACACGAAACTCGTCACCAGACTATGTTCAATAATCAGTCTTGCCTATACCTCCTGTAGAGGGAGTTGGCTGACTTGAGGCTGGAACACGGGGGCGGTCCTAGATCGGAACCGAAACCATGCACTGGGACGAACACTGTTTGTTTGGCTTTCTCTCCCGGGGGGAAGGGGAGGCACAACTCAGCTCCTCCCCAGCGTTAGGTCGGGCCTGTCCCCCTGAAGGGGGATGTTGGACGAAACATCCAAAATAGTTAGAAAATATTCAAATAATGCTCAAACATAATCAAAAGATCGTCCCCATAGCATAATATTTGTTGTGCGTATTTTTGACTAGTCCTCCTGTCGAGGGACAGGCCCGACTTGAGAGCAGTCCTGAAGAGCTGGTTGCTCTAAACACCGGCCATTTCGAGAAGACGGTCTCCGAGAGGTATGGCACCGTCTGGCAAAGGGACGGAGATTTCATGTTAGGTCGGGCATGTCCCTCTACAGGCGGATTGTGGACGAACACAATCAAAGAATGCTCCAACATGCTCAACACATAATCGCAAGATCGTCCCCAGACCTAGTTTTAAAACTATGTTTGAACGTTCCTCCTGTAGAGGGACAGGCCCGACTTGAAGGTATGGCACTGCCTGGCACTGGGACGGAGATTTAATGCTACAGCGCTCAGGCGGTCCCTGGGACGGGTCGGATGTAAACACAGCAGGCTCAACATCGCCTGGTGGCCAGGCCCACAAGTCCGAACATGGTCGAAGGGGGAGGGGACGGATAATGAGGGAGGAAGGAACAAGAGAGCGGTGGCCCTTCTTCGCCAGGATTAGAATTATGTTGCTCCTATCGTACTTGAGGACCACATCCCAGAAATCCGCCGACCCCTTGGGGATCATCGGCGTGTGAGATGCTTCCCCCTCCCCAAACCCCTCCCCCGGGAGCCCGGTCCGGTCGATTTGGAGGGGGGGGGGGGTCCGGGACGAGCGCAGCACGGCCGGGACGAGCGCAGCACGGCCGGGACGAGCGCAGCACGGCCGGGACGAGCGGTTCACGGGCTTTTCCGGGCCCAAGAGGGCCTCAAGACGGGCCAAGAAGCCCCCAAGAGGCCTCCAAGACGGCCCACGAAGGCCCCGAGACGCCAAACGACCGCTCCAAGACGCCCAAGATGGCCCCAAGACGGGCCAAGAGGTCTCCAAGACGGCCCCCGAGGTCCCAAACAAGCCTCCCAAGAGGGCCCCAAGAGTCTAAAATTGTTGATTTGCCATAGTGTTTTTCGATGTTTTTTGCTTTTCCGCCTTTTCGGCTTCCCGACGCTCCAAGACGGCCAAAGAGGCCCCAAAGACAGCCCCAAGATGGCCCAAGAGGCCCCCAAGACGGCCTCCAGACGGCCCAAGACGGCCCCAACACGGCCCAAGAGGTCCCCAAGACGGCTCCAAGAGGGCACCAAGAGGGGCCCAAGAGGGCGACCAAACATGTTGAAACTCTAGCTTTCTGCCCCCAGGAGCCCCAGGGGGCCCCAAGAGTGCCCCAAGAGGCCCCCAGAGGCCCTCACGAGGCCGCCCAGACGCCCCAAGGAACCCCCCAAAAGCACCCCAGAGGCTCCGAAACGGCCCCCAAGTGGCCCCAAAACTCGCTTCCAGAGGCCCCCGAGAAGCGATCCGCGAGATCCCGATACACATACAAGAAGCCTCTCACCCATAACCCATAACCCACAACCCAGAGCCGTTTCTCCGTGTCCCGTTTCTCCTCCTCCTCCTTTTCCTCCACCTGGGCCCCCAGGTGGTTCCAAACTGCCTGCCATAGGCCCCCGAAAGGCGTGCCGCGAGATCCCGATACACATACAAGACGCCTCTAACCCATAACCCATAACCCAGAGCCGTTTCTCCGTGTCCCCCTTCTCCTCCTCCTCCTTTTCCTCCACCTGGGCCCCCAAGTGGTTCCAAACTGCCTGCCATAGGCCCCCGAGAGGCGTGCCGCGAGATCCCGATACACATACAAGAAGCCTCTATCCCATACAGGAATGAGAAGCTCAATGTCATCTCCTATTCCTCCGCCTCCTCCGCATCCCCCCTCCTCCTCCCCTTCCTCCTCCTCCTGCTTCTCCTCCTCCGTCTCCTTCGCCCCGCTCTTACGCTCGCAGCGTCACTCGTCCTCCTCCTCCTCATCCTCCTCCTCCTCCCCCTCCTCCGAATACCCCAGCCTGCCCAATCACGGATCAGCCCCAGTTTCGGAATCCACAACTTACGTCCAGCATCCGCCGACCCCGCAGCAATCGAGGTGCCGTGGCGCTTCCATCTACTGAACATGCCTCCGTTTCGGCACACCCCGCACGCGGCAACTTGAGTAAAAGGCCCCAGAACCCGAATATACGCGCGGTTCCCCGCCAACATTGGGCACGTCCCTCATACATTTCGTGGCTCCACGGCGCGCTCCAACCATAGCCCCAGTACCCGCGGTCACGTAAACTTCCAACCCCACGCGCACACACACGTCGATCGTGTCGTGGCTCCAGAATACGTCCACCGTGGGGCCCAGTGGGAACATTCGCATGCAAGTATACCCCATGCCGGCACACCCTTTGCACGCGCCGTGGCCTCGCACATGGCCAAGTTGACCCATCATGACTCCTGGGCAGTCCCCCCAAAAAACTCCCGACCGCTACCGAAACGGCTCGAAGACATTCCCGAGCCCAACCTGGCTCCATTATGCCTCTCAGATGGCCCCAGATGAGACCACGACCGCCCGCGGTGTCGCCGTCCGCTCGGACCCCCCCGCGGAACTGCCCGAGACCCTCTGGCGGTGGCGGCGAACAGACACCAAACAAATATCACTCGCCTTTTCACCCCTTCGCAGCTTCTACTACCCTCAGATTGGCATAAACAAGGGGTCGGCGGTGTGGCGTAAGCCTAAGAATAATGTCGAGCACCCGGAAAAGTGTCGAACGAGTGTCGAAACAGTGTCGGACGAGTGTCTCCCAGGGCCCGACACGCGAATACCCTCGAGGTTCGGTCCTTCTTTCTGGTGCTCGAAATTCTTTCTGGTGGTCAAGGCTATAGTCGGCTGGAACATCATAATAATGGAGGAACAAGCAACTGCAAAAACTTGAACTCGTGACGGTCCGCGCGGTTCTCTTGGATCTGAGCTGGGCCCCCTTCCCTAGCGCGCGGAGCGGGGGGCCCGTCACCGATCCAAGACATCAGCGCGGAGCGCCGAAAGATCACGTTCATACCGATGTTTCTGTCCCGATGCCCGTCCCGAAACGGGTCTTGCGGGACACGGTTCCTTGACCCCGGGCTCCGCCCCCCCGAAGCGCAGCTGTCCACCCCGAGCCGCTCCCCGACGGCCCTATGGGGCCCGCGGAGGGAGCCTCCGGGGGCCGAGAAGGGCGAGAGATCCCGGGAATCCTCTCTCGGGGAGGGGGGGGGCGAAAGGGCTGGATAGGGGGCCACGTGCGAACCCTATACCCCCACCCCCCACGAGTTCTGAGGGGGAGGGGGGGGTTCACTTCGCTCGGGAGCTCCCGAGCGAGATGAACCCCACCCTCCCCCTCAGAAATCGTGGGGGGTGGGGGTAGGGTTCGCATGTGGCCCCCTACTGGACCCGGCGGCATGGCAAATGTCGCAAACCCTTTCGACCGGCCCGTCTCCCTCCAGGACCCCTTCCGTGACACGCGCCGGTATGATATCTCCCACCCGCGGCCTCCGAGGCCCCAACCTCGTTCCTGGAAGAAGTTCTTCACCCCAGATCCATCCTGGATGGCCCCGTCGGAAATCTGGGTTCCTTCATGGCGACTTGCTCTCTTTCGGCATCCACCCCTGCGCAAACCAAAAGATAGATACGGATACCGCTATTCTCCGGACCTCTCCATGGGCGCGTTCAAACCAGAATGTCGAGGCACAGCAAATCCAGCCGTGGCGACGAGGGCCTCCCAGGAGGCCTCGAACGGCGAACCAGCGGGCAGGGCAGCAGTAGCGGTGCCTCTTCCTCCCACGAACCATTTTACTCCGAATCACTGCGGCTTTTCTCTTTCAGCATCCCCCGTCCTCGTCGGGGCGCTGCACGGAACAACACTGTGCTCGGAAAAACAGTCGAGGGCGGCGCCGCGCCGGGGCTTCGCCGAGAGGCGCGCTCTTTCCCGGCGCCGCGCCGCCCCTGCCAGAGCTCGCCAGCGGGGTGTGGAGGGGCGGCGTGGGGCTGAAAACGCCCCATTTCCAGGGGTTGCAAAAGGTGCCCCTGGCCCAAGGTGCCCCCGAGGAGGAGGTGGATACAGGAGGAGGGAGGAGGGAAGAGGGAGGAGGGAGGGAGGGAGGGATGGAGAGGGAGGAGGAGGAGGAGGGAGGGAGAGGAGGAGGGAGGAGGGAGGAGGGAGGAGGAGGGAGGAGGGAAAAGGGAAGAGAGGAGGGAGAAGGAGGAGGAGGAGGGAGGAGGGAGGAGGGAGGAGGGGGAGGAGGAGGAGAGGAGAAGGAGGGAGGAGGGGAGGAGCAGGAGGAGAAGGAGGAGGGAGGGAGGGAGGAGGAGGGGGGAGGAGGAGGAGGGGAGGAAGGTAGGGAGGGAGGGAGGAAGAAGGGAGGACTGCCAATATGGACTGCCAAGGTGTGGGAAGGCCCCTCGGGGCTTGACCGCCCCGCCCCGAGCGCCGCCACCCCGGAGGGCCTATGGGCCAGCGAGGCGGGGACAGCGGGCTTGGGCCCTCCAGGGAGGAGGGAAAAGGGCGGAGGAGGGAAGAGGGAGGAGGGAAGAAGAGGGAGGAGGGAGGAGGGAGAAGGGAGGAAGGAGGAAGGAAGAAGGAGGAGGGAGTAGGGAGGAGGGAGGAGGGAGGTAGGAGGAAGGAGGAGGAGGAGGAGAGGAGGAGGAAGAGTAGGAGGAGGAGGAGGAGGAGGTGGAGGAGGAGGAGGAGGGAGGAGAAAGAAGAGGAGGAGGAGGGAGGAGGAGGAGGAGGGAGGAGGTGGAAGAAGAAGGAGCAACTTCTCGCTCCACGTCGGAGCCGCTGGGCCTCGTGAGGGGTGCCTCTGGGGGACGCGCCCCCCCCCTGGAAATCCCGAGAACACTTTGGGCCAGGGGCACCTCGAGCAACACCTGGCCATTCCTATGCTCTCTTCCTGCTCCTCCTCCAACGCCCAAGTGTATGTGCAGCGGTCCGCGTCCCCACCCCTCGATCCTCCTCCTCCTCCTCCTCCTGGACCCTCCTCGCTCGATCCTCCTCCTGCTCCTGCTCCTGCACCCTCCCTCCTCTCCCCCCCTCCTGAATCCCCTCTCCTTCCTCTCCCCCTTTTCCTCCTGCCCTCCCCATCCCACCCATGATATCTCATCACTGCTGCTTCTCCAGTTCCTTCCTCCTCCTCCTCCTCCTTCTCCTCCTTCCTTCGCATCATCACTCTTCCTCCTCCTCCTCTTGCTCCTCCTCCCTCCTCCTCCTCCTCCTCTTCCTCCTCCTCCTCCTCCTCCTCCTCTGCCTCCTCCTCCTCCTCCTCCTTCTCCTCCTCCTCGTGTCATCTATCACTTCCCTCCAATTCACCGTCTCCTCCTCCTCCGCTTCTTCCTCCTCCTCCGGATTCTCCTCCTCCTCTTCCCCTTTCTCCTCCTCCTTGTCCTCCTCCTCCACCACCTCCTCCTCCTCCTCATACTCCTGTCCCTACTCCTTACTCATCATTATTCCCCTCATGCGCATTTCGCAACCCTGAATATATTCCGTCATTCCCTCCCCGTCGCCGCCCTCGTCCTACGATTTGCCCTCCTCATCAAGAGCCATCAACATCACCACCATCGTCACCACCACCATCATCATCACCACCATCGCCATCGCCAACGCCATCATCACCAGAACGGTCGCCACCTCCGTCATCATTATAACCGCCACCGCTATCGCTATGACCATCCTTACTGTCGTTCTCACCGTCACCATCACCACCACCACCACAATCACCATCACCAGCACCATCCGCACCACAACCATCATAATCATCAGCATCATCATCAGCATCATCATCAACATCACCACCATCATCATCATCATCAGCATCATCATCATCATCATCATCAGCATCAGCATCAGCATCAGCATCATCATCATCATCATCAGCATCATCATCATCATCAGCATCAGCATCATCATCATCATCATCGTCATCATCATTATATGCATAAACCTCAGCATCATTAACCTCAGCATCCGCATCATCATCATCATCATCACCACCATCAACATCATCATCATCGCCATCAACATCGTCATCATCATCGGCATCATCGCCACCATCAGCATCAGCAACATCAGCAATATCAGCATCATCAGCATCACCATCTCCAGTACCATCATCGCCATCATCACCATCAGCATCATCATCAGTAGCATCATCATCATCCTCATCATCGTCATCATCATTACCATCACCATTGTCATCATCATCGCAATCATCGTCACCATCGTCATCATCGTCATCGTCAGCAGCATCACCACCATAAACAACATCACCACCACCAACATCAACAATATCACCATCAACATCATCATCACCACCATCATCGTCACAAACATCAGCATCACCATCAGCATCGTCATCATCACCATCATCGTCATCAACATCAGCATCACCATCAACCTCAACATTATCAGCGTCATAACCACCATCATCATGATCACCAATACCATCATGAGCACGATCCTGATCCTGGTCATGACCAACACCATCATCACCACCGTCATCATGCTTGCATGTGTGGTGCCATCTGGCATTCATCCTTTTCCTCCCCCTCTCAGGCCCCTCCTGCGTCGGCGCACCAAGGTGGGCTCACCGATGCGGAGCGGAGACATCGTGTAGTGGGGCGCACAGGGTCAGGGCGCCCAGAGCGGCGCCAAGCGGCGCCCCTCCCACTGGAGGGAGGGAGGAGGAAAGGGGGAGAGGGGGGGAGGATGAAGGAGAGGAGCGAAGGGGGAGGGGGGGAGGGGAAGAATGGAGGGGACGAAGGGAGGAGGGAAGGGAAGCGGGGGGCGAGCACCATCACTTGGCAATAAGATCCCTCTAGGCCATCTGGACCATTTAGGCCACAGGGGTGGAGTGGAGGGGGAAGGGGCAAAGAAGCAATACGTACCCGTTCTGTCCTCTGTGCATATAATGATTGTCTGCGTGTCTATCTGATTGTTTATTGCGCTTACCGCTTGCGTCCCTGGCAACCCGGCAACCTCTTGCTCACTAGCGTCTTCGGGGGCCTTGGAACCCCTCAGTAAGCGTGAGTGGGCCCTGACGTCTGGGGGTCGTATCCCAATCAGCTACGTGGTCAGGGCTGGTGGTGATCCGCCGACCCCTGGGGAGGCGTGTGAGGTGAAACTCTTGCAAAATTTCTCTCGCCTCCAGACCACCAATCCAATCTACGACTATAGCCGCCCACGCCACCCTATCGCAAGCACTCCCAAGCGGAGGGCGAGGAGGGCGTAGGCGAGGAGGAGGAGGAGGAGCAGGAGGAGCCGGCGGAGGTGGAAGGGAGTGTTCGGCCCCAGGTTGCGCGGTCTTCTCAGAAGAGAGCATGTACCATGTCTCGTTCAAGACGGGATGCCGCATACGAAGTCCCCCGGCCCTTCGGACGTAGGTGGCCTAACGAGTTCTGTCCTTCCTCTTCCAACAACATTCTTCCGTTCTTGGAAGGGCACCATCCCCCTCCCCTCCCTGAGTTGTTTTTGTTTTGTGTGGAGGGGGAGTGGGGGACGCGATGTGTCGGAGGGTCCTTGTTCGCCCAAGATGGTCTCAAGACGGCCTCTGATGCCCCAAGATGGCCTCTAAGGCGGCTCAATATAACCAAATATGATTATACAGTGGAAGCCTATCGTCAGGACGGGTGGTAAGGACGCAAGTGCCTTGGACGCCGAATTTGGTACGTTTCTTGGCGGCGGGTTGCCAACACCTTGAGGAAAGGGCCAATGAACACCGTGAAGGACGGGCCGCAAAGGCAGGCAGGGACGCAAAGGTACCCTTAGGACACCCGTTCGTCCTTACTGTGAGTTTGGACTGCAGCTAGCTTCCGACATATCTCGAAGATGTCGACGAGGGTCACAAGACGGTTCCAAGTGCTCCTGGAGCCCTCTGAGAACCCCCCTAAAGGCCAACATTCTTCAAAACCCGTCGAAAAATCAATGATTTGTGTTGTCTCACCTTTTCGCTTCCGATGGGCCTCTGAGGCCTCAAAATGGCGCACGATGGCCCAAGAGGGGCCCCAGAGGCCCCCCAAACGGCCTCAAGTGCGCCCAAGAGGGCACGACAGTAGGAGCTCGACCACACGGACCCTTCCACAAGAGACCCAACCCTGAGATGCCAGAACGTCCATTGATTGATGGTGTGGGGACGTCACGCTTCCCATAGCAAAACCATCGAAGCCCGAGACATCCAGGGCACCCTGGAGGCAAGCATGGTGTTTCTTGGCATGGGTTCCCTTTGCAAGAGGGAACCTCGAGAGCCCCAGAGGGGCGCCTCTGATGTGGGACCCCCCCCGTTTGATCGATGGACCCCAGGATGGCCCCAGGAGGCCCTCCAGGGCTCCAGGGGAGCCCCAAGAAAGCCCCAAGACGGCCCCAAGAGCGCCCCAAGAGCACCCCGCAAGGCCCCAAGAGGCGGTTTGCCTCCTCCTCCTCGTCGTCCTCCTCCTCCTCCGCTCCTTCTTCCTCCTCCTCCTCCTCCTCCTCCTCCTCCTCCTCCTCCTCCTCCTCCTCTTCCTCATCGTCCTCCTCCTCCTCCTCCTCCTCCGCCTCCCCCGCCTCCACAACTGCACAATGTGAGTACTACTCTTCTCTTTACCCGGATGACGTCCGCAAGATGTGCGCCCCCCCTTCCGCGCACTGCGTTTTACATACAGGATTCCGGGGAAATAGGTTCTCTCGCTCTGGTTTGCTGCTATATGTCGTCGGTTTCAGGAAGTATTGAGCGGGAGCCCCGCTTCTGCTTCGAGAAGGCGATTTTGAAAGAAGAGCCAACGGGTGCTCTCCATCAGCCCCACCTTGTCTGGAGCTTTGCAGGGAGCCCAAGGAGCTAGACATGGAGCCGCGACTCCAGACCGGCCCAATGCTCTCGCAGACGATCCACTTCCCCTCCAAGGAACCCGGCGCCATGCCATGACATGCTGCGCGATATTGTGTTCTGCGCCGCTGTGCGATGCCATGCTTTGCGTTGCAATACTTTGTGATGCAATGCTTCACCGCGCAATGCCACGACATGCTACGGCATGCTACGCTCTGCTGTGCTCTTCTACGCCATGCAATGCCGTGCTCTACCATGCATCGCGTACCCTCTCGCGATCATTGTCCTGCTCGACATCCGACTGTGCGAATCGAGAAAATATCTACGCCATGGTGAGGGATGGGAGGGAGGGGTAGGACGTCAGATATGGCGCGAGCGCACCTAGCTTGCCCTCCTCCTCCTCCTCCTCCCCTCGCCCCCCCGCGGGCCCCAAGGATGGCCCGAAGAGGCCTTCCAAGGCCACCCTCTTGCTCTCAAGGATGTCTCTGTTCATCCTGGTTGCCCGCTTTGCTTCATTATAGGTGTCCCTTCGTCCCTCTTCCCGTCAGCTCTCGTGGGCAGGGTTCCTGAACGGGCTGGTGGGGATTTTTTAGTCAGCGGCCGCAGGCGAGCGCGCCAGCGGCGAGTCCAGTCAGAGCGGGGCGCGCAAAGACGAATTAACCCAAAGCGGCGGGCCGAAGCCTCACGCAGCACCTCAGCGGCTGGGCCGGCGAGTGGGAAGGGCGCTGGTGGGGATACGCGACGAGTGAAGAATCCTCATCTGGCCTCCCCAAGCGGCGACCCATACCTCCACGTGGCTACCCGGCCGCCGCCGCGCTCCCGAGGCCGCCTCGCGCGCTGGCTGCGTCCACGGCGACCCACTGCGTGTCGAGCCCCTCGGGCGGGCCAGCCCCGGCGGGCCCGTGTCGGGCACGGCCGCGTGCCGGCGTGGCCCGTGCCTGCAGGCGCAGCGCCACGCCCTGCCGCCGGGCAGCCCGACCCGGGCCCGACGACTCTCCTGGGCGCATCGCCGATCGGCGGCGCCAACCCAGCCCGGCATCGGCCCTGCC
>CAUYUJ010015782.1:333267-335767 GCA_963575745.1 Prorocentrum cordatum | reverse complement strand
CAGCCTGGGCTTGGACTCGCACGGGGTGCATAGTAATTACGTGTACCCTCGTGTCTGCCGAAGGCAAGACGTTGCGAAGCAAGCCGGAGGGGATGGCAAATTTCAGGGAGCAAGATCCGTCTCCCCACCCTGATGTTGAGCCACACCGGCTATGGAAGAGCAGCATGTCGGAACAGCTTGCCAAATAAAGCATGCACACGAATCGTCGTCGTGAGTGTCCTTTTACGTTCTCATCCTGGCGGCGCGCCTCAGTGGATAGGGCGAGCGGGTGACCTTCTAAGAAGACTGCACGCATCGTGCTCCCATAAGCAAAGCTGGAGAAGGAACGACGGGACGGGGCTTCTTGGCCACGGCGAGCCTCGGCCACGAACGACCCCGGGCTAAATTCAAGGAAGGGCCCGGAAACCACAGTCTCTCGTGAGCCCCAAGTCGCCCTTATCTCAGCGTCCTGGCTGCACTGTAAATATCGTGTGCTGCAAAAGGGGAAGACTCTCACGCCAGGAAGCGCTCGGCTGGCACAAGACTGCGGGACACGCGCCTTCGGTGGCGAATCGGAGCAACGGCTCTCCTCCTCCTCCTCCTCCTCCTCCTCCTCCTCCTCCTCCTCCTACTCCTCCTCCTCCTCCCTCGAGCCTCCCCCTCCTCCACCTCCCCCCTCTCCAGGAGGGAACAGCCCCGAGAGGTCCTCCCCTCCGGGCGCGGGGGCCTCTCGGAGCGGACCCGCCCGGAGGTTTTCCCCAGGAAGGGGCTCCCCAGGAAGGCGGGAGCGGCTCCGAGGGAGCCCCACGGCCCACGCACGCTTGGAAGGCCGCCCCCGCTCACCCCCCCCCCCACCCGAGCGCCGCGGATCACTCTCCTGATCTGTCATCCTCGTCCTCCTCCTCCTCCTCCCTCTCTCCTCCTCGTTTCCTTGACGCTGCGCGGACCTGGATCTGATGATCGTGGCGTCTTCCCTCCGCCTCCTCCTCCTCCTCCTCCTCCTCCTCCTCCTCCTCCTCCTCCTCTCCTCCTCCTCCTCCTCCTCCTCCCCCCTCCTCCTCCTCCTCCTCCTCCCTCCTCCTCCTCCTCGTCCTCCTCCTCCTCCTCCTCCTCCGTTCCTCCTCCGTTCCTCCTCCGTTCCCCTCTCCGTTCCTCCTCCTCCCCTCCTCCGCCTCCTCCTCCTCCTCCTCCTCCTCCTCCTCCTCCTTCCTCCTCCTCCTCCTCCCCCCCCCTCTCCTCCTCCCTCCTCCTCCTCCTCCTCCTCCTCCTCCTCCTCCTCCTCCTCCTCCTCCTCCTCCTTCTCCTCCTGACCGGGGCTGGCGCGCTGCCCTAGCAGCAACTGGCTATGAGCACTTTCTAGGACGACCCTGTCGGGATTGGGGTTATGCCTCGCATGGTCCGCCGCAGACGATCTCGTACATGCGCTCGCCCACCGCCCCGGCCCCCTCTCTCCCCTCCCTCTGGCATGAGGGGGAGGGTTCCTGGTGGAAGAAGCTTTCAGGCCCCTGGGCTCTCCCGAAGACAGGCGCTCTTCGTCCCGACCTGGGCCCCCGCTCTCGTTGACGCGCCGGTCGGTCATGTGGTCTGCTGATGAGTAACAGGTTGCGTGCCCACGCCCGGGAAGAAGAACCCAAGGGACGACGATGATGATGGTGATGATGATGACGATGATGATGATGCTGATGATGTTGTGTGGCTGCTGATGATGATGGTGATGATGACGGTGAGTGGTTGCATTCCTTTTCCCAACCCCTAGCCGGCGACGAACGTGCTTGTTTCAATCATGGTTCCGAGAGGAGGGCGACGAGGGAACGATGGAAGAGGAAGACGAGACGAGGGGGATATAATGACGACCCCAAAGCGCAGAAACGACAACGCGAGAGAACGGGAAACGAGAGCGGGGGTGACAGAACGACGAGGCAAGACCGAGCAAAAATCCGGGTTCGAGGCCTCAAACTCCAGACCCAGCGCCGCGCGAAGGAACTAGACTGCTGGAGCGAAGCAAGACAGCAACACTCCAATCTAGACTGGCCAGCACCACGGTGAAGAGCAGCCCGACCAACTTTGCCAGCGCCAGCGTCACCACGGGGAACGGCACAGACAACTCTGTCAAGAAATTAAGCTCGCTCAGCAACAGTATCACGAGGCCCGTCACACACAATACTCCTGGGAAA
Organism: Prorocentrum cordatum; assembly: GCA_963575745.1. NCBI lineage: Eukaryota > Dinophyceae > Prorocentrales > Prorocentraceae > Prorocentrum > Prorocentrum cordatum. The sequence goes on along the minus strand of CAUYUJ010015782.1, from coordinate 333,614 downwards.
GGCGGCGCGACAAGGCGCATGCGGAAGACATAAAAAAGGAAGCGCATCACCACCATCAGGAATGGCAGCACCGTCAGGCGGGCAAACAACCTCGTCGCACTCGATTTAGCCGAAGGAGTAGCGGTGATTGTACACCTTGAGGTGCGGGCAGCCCTGCAGATACCCAAGACCGTAGCCAGAAACTACGAATGTGGCCTGGTCAGCGACGAAGGAAGACACCGGGGTGACAAATATCGTCAGCGAGCGCCTCTTCGCAACCGCACACCCCACGAGGAAGGTAGCCTCAAGGGTAGCATGTCCGACAGCGGAATATTCACGATGACAAACACAATCACCACGAGCCGCTG
>CAUYUJ010015782.1:308267-323267 GCA_963575745.1 Prorocentrum cordatum | reverse complement strand
CCTCCTCCTCCTCCAGTGGACCCCCGCTGCCCCCGGCTGCCCGCACGCGGCCCGCCCGTCGTGGCTCAGACCCGCCGCCCCTGCGGCTCGATCGTCGGCTACAGGTCCTCGCCCCCGGGCGGTCGGGGGCGGCGAGGGCGGGCGCGGCGGGCGGCCTCCGAGGGCGCCCGAAGGCGAGGATCACGGGGTCCCCCGGGAGCGAATCTCCACCTCCTCCTCCGCCTCCTCCACGATCTCCTCCATCTCCTCCGTCTCCTCCATCTCCTCCATCTCCTCCGTCTCCTCCATCTCCTCTATCTCCTCTATCTTCTCTATCTCCTCTGTCTCCTGTATCTCCTCAATATCCTCCATGTCCTCCATCTCCTCCATCTCCTCTATCTCCTCTATCTCCTCTATCTCCTCTATCTCCTCTGTCTCCTCTATATCATCTATCTTATCTCTCTTCTCTATCTCCTCTATCTCCTCGGTATCCTCGATATCCTCCTCCTCCTCCTCCTCCTCTTCCTCCTCCTCCTCCTCCCTCTACTCGTCTCCCTCTTGTTCCTCCTCGTCATCGTGCTTTTCCTCCGCCTCGTTGTCTTCCTCCTCTTGCTCCTCCTCCCCATCATCTCTCATCCTCCTCCTCCTCCTCTTCTTCCTCCTCCTCGTCCTCCTCGTCCTCGTCCTCCTCCTCCTCCTCCTCCTCCTCCTCCTCCTCCTCCTCCTCCCTCTGTTCCATCCCTGGCCTCGTCCTCATAGCACCCCGCAGTTGCGGGTAAGAGTGAGGGGGCGGCGAGGACATCGTCAGTCTGCGAGGCTCTGATGAAGCCCGCCGCAGGCGCCTAATTTTTCCAAAGTATGCAGTGAGCCCGCCGCAGGCGCCGTTTTCTTCGTTAAAACAATGTGGGTGGATCGCGGTGTGGGTCGCGGGTGGGTCGCGGCTGGGTCGCGGGCGGGCCGCGGGCCGGGTCGCGGATGGGTCGCGGGTGGGTCGCGTATGGGTCGCGGGGTGGGTCGCGGGTGGGTCGCGGGGTGGGTCGCGGGGTGGGTCGCGGGGTGGGTGGGTCGCGGGGTGGGTCGCGGGTGGGTCGCGGGGGGGTCGCGGGGTGGGTCGCGGGGTGGGTCGCGGGGTGGATCGCGGGTGGGTCGCGGGGTGGGTCTCTGGGTGGGTCGTGGGGTGGGTCGCGGGGTGGGTCGCGGGGTGGGTCGCGAAGTGGGTCGTGGGGTGGGTCGCGGGTGGGTCGCGGGGTGGGTCGCGGGGTGGGTCGCGAGGTCGGTCGCGGGGTGGGTCGCGGGGTGGGTCGCGGGGTGGGTCGTGGGGTGGGTCGTGGGGTGGGTCGCGGGGTGGGTCGCGGGTGGGTCGCGGGCGGGTCGGGGGGGGGACGACGACAACAACAAGCAGAATCCTCCCCGCGGATCCCCACTTTCAGCCACGCACCTGGGAACAAAGAATGAGCGTTCGGCCCCCTCACTCTGATAACTAACTTCTCCCTGTCGCACCCCGAGGCCAGTTTTTAGGGCGGGCCGGGCGTTTCGTCTCAGGCTTCCTCACCACTTGTGATCCTCAAGCTCCAACATTGGCAACGGTTTCACAGATGGAGGGCGGGTCGTTTTCAAAATGTGGCTCTCGCCTTTAGCGCCGCGCACATTCATTTTAAACATTTGCCAGCATTTCGCGGATTGAGGGCGGGTGGTTTTCAAAATGTGGCTCTCGCATAGCGCCGCGCACTTTCGTTCTACAACGTTGCAAGAATTTCACGGATTGAGGGGAACCCATTTTCAAAATGTGGCTCTTGCCTTAGCGCCGCGCACATTCGTTGTACAAAAATGTAAGGAGTTTCACGGATTGAGGGCGGCTCCTTCTCAAAATGTGGCTCTCGCCTTAGTGCACGTTCGCTTGAAATATTTGCAGGAGTTACGCTGGGTTCCAAGATCAAACTACCAGGAATTGCGTTTTGGAGGGGTTCGGGATTCTGAGGGTGCAACAGGTACTTTCATTCGCGGTGCTGAAATCCCAAGAATGGCGTTCTGGCACGATTCTGGATCGACAAAACGCAACAGTCAGGTTGATCCGTGGCGTTGGAATCCCGAGATCAGATGTTTTGGCATGCTTCAGGGTCTTCAAACGGTTGTCTTCCAACGAGGCAATTCCCTCAATGGAAATGAACCGTTGTAGGAGCCTCTGAAGAGGGCACTTGGAGGGAGGGATTATTAGAATATCGTTGATGACTCTTGGGTTTACACTGGTCCTGCTCCTCCTCCTCCTCGTCCTCTTACTTTATCGTCCTCCTCCCCATCATCCTCCTCCTTCTCATTCTTCTCTACCTCTTTCTCCTTCTCCCCCGACTGCACTTCCTCCTCCTCCTCTGCCTCCTCCCGTATGTTCCTCCTCCTCCTCCTCCCCCTCCTCCGTTCCTTTCTCGTCCTTCTCCTCCTCGACTTATCCTCCTCCTCCTCCTCCTCCTCGACTTGTCCTCCTCCTCCTCCTCCTCCTCCTGATCGTTCTCCTCCTCCTCTTCCTAGGCGACCCCACACCTCACGTGTTCGACGACATATCCATTGTTACCCACTGGCCGTCCGTGGCCTCCAGCGGTCTCCGATGTTCATCTGCGCGGGAAGAAAGTGGCTGCGTTTAACAAGGCGCCCGTGACGCTGTCAGTGAACACCAGACAGGATGACAACGCATACGGTGAAAACCACTCCACAGGCTGCAGTCGCGCGGTAGCTTTGTCTCGAAGGCTTCCTGGCTCAATGATTCCGCAGGGGTCTCTGAGGAACCAAACGGAAGCCAAGACAAGTGAAAACCCTAACCTCCAGAGCGCTCAGGTCCGTCAGAGAAGGTGGCACGCGACTCAAGACAACTACTCAAAACCGGTCAGGGTTGAACCTGTCTCAGGTGAGTATTGCGAACTTGGACTTGGTGTGCTATCCATTATCGACAACCCTGATCACCGACGATGCTTACTTGCTCAACGCCTACTTGGACACGAAGAACCATTCAATACGCAACGTCTTCAATTGAGCACCACACGAGTACCCGGAGCAACGGGCACAAAAATTTAGCAATGATGAATAATAGCAAGCGGAGCCGATACACGCATGCCTTCGCTTGTTCAAGGTCGTGGCAGCGGACGGTGGCTGAACTGTACAGCCTGGGACAGGGGGAGACTCCTACTGACGCTTGAATTGAAGACGCGACTGGCACCGCCAGAACGCTTTGAACGAGGGCCACACGTAGCATGACGAATGAACATCCTTGGCCGAAGGAGGGGAGCTGCGCTCCTAGGGGGCCCCTGTGACACCGAGCTTCGGCCAAATTGGGAATAGCAGTCAGTATATGAAAATTTGCGAACAGCGCGGGTCATCGTGCTCCAGGACCAGCATGGGCATCGAACCTACATCCGGGCAAGGCTGGACCTAAACGTTGTTTGTCGTTTTGTTTACGTTGTGTGCTTCTTTTTGCTCTACCTGATTTCCTGTACCTCCCTGCCGAAACGAGAAACAAAATACGGCCGAAGGCCAGCGAAACAGCGTTTAGGTTCAGCCCTGCATGTGGGGAGGAGGAGGAGGAGGAAATCATACTCATACATTGAACCGTAGAATAACATGTCCCGAAATTGTAAGTCACGAAGCAACTGAACCGCCTGCGCGGGAGACTGGAACACTAGAACTCATCGCCGAGGCGGACCACTCGTCCCCTCAGTGCGGGAAGCACGCCTGCACACAGCGCTGGCGGCCAACGCGGCAGGACGGGGTCTCCAACGGCACGCTGGGCGACTTCGGAGCTCGCCGTCCCAGGCGTTTCGGAAGCGACCGCTGGGCACTCCCACAAGATGTGCGGGATCGCGTCACGGTCCAAGGCCACGCTGACGGCGATGTTGCTCCACGGCGATGCTGGGAACCAACTTGTTGGAAACCGCCGATCCACACTCTCCTACCCTTCCACGAGGCACACGCGTCGAACGGAGACGACACGGCGAATTGCCGGAAAGCGCGAGTCACGCGTCCCCACGGCTGACTACCTACCAGACCACCCCAACCCAACCCGAAGACCCGAATTTCGGGTTGGGGGGGTATGGGTTCCATACGTGTTTTTTCGATGTTCCCCGACCCCCCCCCACTGGAAATGGAGGGTAAATTGAGGCCTTCGGGTTGGGTTGGGGTGGTTTGGTGGGTGGTGAACGGCACCGAAACCCGCACCGCCGTCGCCTACATCGCCGTCCGCGTGCCTGCGGACGGGGAGGGCGGCCAACGCAGGCGGGCAGGCTCGTCCAGGGGCGGCGAGCCCCTGCCTCGCGGCGCTCGTGCCCTTGTCCACTTGCCGCCGCTCGGACGCCCGCTTCCCGTGTGTGTTTCGGTCTCGTGCGTGCTTGTTTTGGCTCCATGGTCCAGGATGGTCCTCGATGTGGGAACAAGGAAAGGCGGCACCAACACCAGCAGGGCGAGGAGGCGCGGGGAGGCAAGGGGAGTCTCCCTGGTGGTGTGGTCCCCCCTCTCGCTCGAGACATCCCCAGCATCCAGCTCGGGGAGGCATCGTGGACCTCCTCGCTGGAGGTGGGCCCCCTGGTGGTGTTGGTATCGCTTCTCCTCCCTCCGACGATGGCTCTCGCCGAGAAAAAAATGCACACGTCCGAGCGATGCCAAGTCCAGAGGCCGGCGCAGGCGAAGCACCTCGGGCGGCGCCTCGGGCGAAGGGCGCCGGCCTGCGGGAGAGCGGAGGGCGGTCACTGACAGGACCGGAAGAGGCTCGGCTCGGGTCGGGCACGTCCCCCCCCTGCAGGCGGAGCTTGGACCAGAAACCAAAAATAATCAGAAGCTGCTCCCAGCTGGTCGACGAATACTGGAAGCATCGTCCCCAGGCTAGTATTCAATCCATGATTGAGGCTTCCTCCTGAAGGGGCCATGATTGAGGCTTCCTCCTGTAGGGGGACAGGCCCGACGTGAGGCCCGGACGTCGAAGCCCAGTCTGGCCCCCGGGCGGTCGCTCCAGCGTCCCGAGGGCCGCCGCCGGTGTGGATGTCGGCGGCACGTCGACCACCCTTGGGGGATGTGGCGGCGAGGCCGATCTTCCCACCATTCTCGGGGATGGATAGAACCCCCTTTGGCAAAACGTGGTTTACAGGGCCGTTTCTAACACATAGGACCTTTAAAACACATAGGATGTTGAATGCATGCTTACTTTATGAATAAATGAATGCATAAACTCATCCTTGCATTCATGAATCTTAATCATCCCTTTATTTTTAATACATGGTCCGCACGCGGAGCATGTATTAAAACCGGCGCTGTGTGAAAACGACCTCGGGCCCAAACCTGGCGGGCGCAAGCCTGGAAAACGACGGCCGCGGCGCCCTCTCGAGAACCGAAAACAGACAAGTCACCAGTCGACGTGTCAGGGTGGGGGTTCTGTCCACCCCCGAACCGTGGTCCGAGGTTCGCGTCGCACAGTCGGGCATGTCCCATTCGATCCTCAGCAGAGGAAAGCAGCACGCAGCAAGCAGTGGCCCAGAACATGTCTTCCAGGGGGTCATCGATCCAAAAGTCATAGGAGCACGCCTCGCAGTCTCTTGAAAGAGGCTGCGAAATCGAACTCGTGAAACTGACCACTCCATCTTTGCTTAGCGTAGCGAACTACTGGGTATTGTTTACCCAGTAGTTCACTGCTGCTGCTGCTGCCCATCGTTTTACTAAAACGATGGGCAGCAGCAGGATTCGTTATGCAGGAAAGATGTAAGGGTCTTTGAATCCGCACCAGGGTTGACTACCCGACCAACATCTCGGCGGTAATTCGATAACCCAAGATCCAGGACCCAATGGGCCTCGTGCTTCAAGGTCGCAGCAGATAAACATTCAGGCGTACACGTAGTATTGGAATACAGCGCCCCCTATAAAAGGCCCTTGCCATAACGATACGCTTACGCCTTGTCCTGAGAACCTTCTGGCGTTCCTGAAACTTCAGGCGATGCTTCGGTTGCCTCCAAAGTCTGCCCACTGTGTCGCCAACGCCGAGGTTGACGCCAATTGAAATAAGTAAAGCTGCCGCGCAGGCCGTGGAAAACAGTATGCAGCGACCTGCCAAGCTGAAGAAGACGAGATGCGAGTGGCCTTGTCTTCTGAGGAAGAGGGGGGAGGACGAGCCGAGGAGGAAGAAAAGGAGGAGGTATCATCCTCCACCTCCTCCTCCTCCTCCTCCTCCTTGTCCTCCGTTTCCTCCTCGTCCGGGCTGTTCCTATCCTCCTCGACCTCCTCGTCCTACTCCTCGTCCTCCTCCTCCTCCGCCCAAATTCCGTTAACTTCGTTCCCAAAAACCCTCCAAGGGTCCATCCTGGCGGGTTTTTCCAGCTGCGTCCAGCTGTGCCGGTGAGAACTTCTAGGAGCGTCCAGAAGCCTCCGAAAGCTCGAACGTCGACACTGAAAACTACAGTTCGGGCGGGACCAGCTTGAGGACCCCCGACAGCGAAACTGCTGGCTCCTGGGCGAGACGGGCCACCGAGCCACTATCGGCGATCACTGGGCGATTGGGGGTCGATGCATCCCCCCTGTGACCCTGACCCCCCCTAACGTTGCCCCTGATTTGCCTTCCCCTCTCTATCTTCCAACTCATACCACGCCCCTCTGGAGGTTGTCCGGGACGATTCCAGCACGCTTGGAACGCTCTGGACGAGGCGCAGATGATGGAAGCTGCCCTGGGCTTTGGAAACGTTCAAAACTCCCGAACCCCCTCCTTAAGCCTTGATTCAAGGTTTACTATGGCACTAAGGAGCACCAACACAACCTAAACATGCACAAAGAAACTGCCACATTTCCAAACATTGAACATTAGAAGAGCAACTGATGGGGCCAAACGTTTAGCATGGAGCATCTCCCCCCAGAGAATATCTCCCCCCAGCGGCGCCCCTGATCCAGGCAGAAATCGTTCGGTGGACCTCGCATGGGGTGCAGATCGAAGTCCCAGGAGAGTGGGGGTTTATCAAACAGAGCTCTCCATATAAACACGTCGCTGAAACACGTCGCTGAAACACGCCGCTAAAACACGTCGCTAAAACACGTCGCTAAAACACGTCGCTAAAACACGTCGTTACAACACGTCGCTAAAACTCGGCACTGCAGAAGGTTGTCGGGGTGGGGAGTTGGCTTGTTGTCCGCTTGCAATCCCGGCAGCCCTCTGGGCGTAAGTGGTTCAGCCAAGTGCGTCTTCTTACTGCTCAAAAATCCTCCTTCCTCTGCTCGGGGGAGGGACCCCCTCCCCTGGGCCTGGAGGGAGCGGGCCGCGAGGCGTCAAAGCGTCCTTTTTGGCCCAAGATGGCTCCAAGAGGGCCTCCGAGAGCCCAAGAGGCCTCCAAGATGGCCCACGATAGCTCAATATGGATCTAGATAGCCTCCGACACGCATCTAAGAGGACCCCAGACGGCCCCAAGGTGGTTTCAAGTGCCCTCCGAGCCCTCCAAGGACCCCCCCCCCCCCCAAGAGGCCAAACATCCTTCACACATTTCAAGAAAATCAATGTTTTGTGGCCTCTCGCTTTTTCGCCTCCGATGGGCTCTTGAGGCCTCAAGATGGCCCCAAGATGGCCCAACCCCCTCTTTTTGCTGATCTCCACGCCACCACCCCCAAGTGGTGGTGGTGGCGTGGTTCTAGTGACGTAATTCTAGTGACATGTTTCTAGTAACGTGTTTCTAGTGACGTGTTTCCAGTGACGTGTTTCCAGTGACGTGTTTCCGGCGACGTGTTTCCAGTGACGTGTTTCCAGCGACGCGCTTCCAGTGATGTGTGTTTCTAGTGACGCGTTTCTGGTGACGTGTTTCTCGTGACGCGTTCGCGCTTTTCGCGACGTGTTTTAGCGACGTCTTAGCGACGTGTTTTAGCGACGCGCGTTCCAGCGCCGCGTTTCCTGTGACGTGTTTCCAGAGACGTCTTTCGAGAGACGTGTTTCGAGCGGCGTGTTTCGAGCGGCGTGTTTTAGCGACATGTTTTAGCGGCGTGTTTTAGCGGCGTGTTTTAGCGGCGTGTTTTAGCGACGTTTTTTTGGCACCGCCGCAGCCACGACTCCGACCGCGACTGCGACCACCACTACGACCACGACTACGACCACTACGACGACCACCACCACCACTGCTGCACCACCACGGCTACGACTCCTACCACTACTACCACCACCACCACCACCACCACTGCTGCATCTACTACTACCACTGCTACTACCACTACGACCACCACTCCTACTACCACTACTCCCACCACTCCTACTACCTTACGACCACCACTCCTACTACCACTACGACCACCACTCCTACTACCACTACGACCACCACTCCTACCACCACTCCTACTACCACTACGACCACCACTCCTACTACCACTACGACCACCACTCCTACTACCACTACGACCACCACTCCTGCTACCGCTACGACCACCACTCCTGCTACCACTACTCCTACTACCACTACTCCTACTACCACTACTCCTACTACCACTACTCCTACTACCACTACTCCTACTACCACTACTCCTACTACCACTACTACCACCACTACTACCACCACTACTAGTTCCACTACTCCCGCAACCTCTACAGGCCCTACAGCGACGTGTTTAAGCGACGTGTTTTAGCGACGTGTTTTTAGCGACGTGGTTTTACGGATACCAGCTCTGTGTGGTTAAACACGTCGTCTGTTTGGTTAACTTACCCCGTTCCCAGGAAATGGTGTGTTGGCGCGGTTGATGATCATTTCCAGACGGTTGTCTTCCAAGGGCGCACATCAAAAAAAATCCTTGTAGGAACCTGCGAAGAGGGAACTTGGATGAAGTGTTTATTTCAACATCGTTGATGCGTCTTGGGTTTACCCTGGTCCTCCTACTCCTCCTCCTCATCCACCTCCTCCTCCAACAGAGGGCAGGGGCGAGGGTGAGGTCAGGAGACGGAGTGGAGTGAAGTGGAGTGGTATGGAGTGGACACCGAAGACGATGTCTTACCTACCCGTAGCCTCCCGCTTCCCTAAATCGCCACGAGCGCCGCGACGAACCCACTGGAGAAGGCGAGGAGGAAGTACACTGCTGCAAACTGTATGCCTTCAACATGACTTTGAACAGTCCTCCTCCTCCTCCTTGTCCTATTCCACCTCCTCCTCCTCCTCCTCCTCCTCCTCTTCCTCCTGCCTCCTCCTGCTCCTCCTCCTCCTCCTCCTCCTCTTCCTCCACCTCCCCTCCCCCGTCTCCTTCCTCCTCCTCCTCCTCCTCCTCTCCTCCTCCTCCTCCTCCTCCTCCTCCTCCTCTTCCTCCTCCTCCTCCTGCCTCTCCTCCTCCTCCTCTCCTCCTCCTCCTTCCTCCTCCTCCTCCTCCACCCGTAGCCATTTTGGCTCAAGACGGAGCTTACCTCCCGTCCCGACTCCAGAGGCTCGAGGACCGAGGTGGAACGGCAGCCCGCCTCAGGCCAGGCTGCCTCGGTCCCAGGCTTCCAGCAACGCACTACCTCAGTCTCTTTCTTCTGCTGGTCGCCGCGGCGAACGGCCAGCACCCAGTCTCCCCTCAGCCATGGGAGGCTACAAGCAGTGGAAGAAATGCTACTGCCAGACGCCCAACTGCTGGGGCTGGACCTGGCAAGGGCATGGTGGTCACAAGCATTGTGCAGAATGCGGACGCAGTTTCAAGCCTCAGTCTCATCATTCCCGCCCAGCTGGTAACAAATCGGCAGGACACGATGATGGTGGCAGCACTCAGCAGGCCCCCCGCAACAGGTGGTCTCGCAGCCGTGGTGCCCGTGGTCATGAGGCTCAACAGCAGCAGGATAATGGACCCAAGACGTCCCTCGCTCCCGAGGGCACTGACCCAGCCAAGGACGACGTGGCCATCTGCATTCAGGCTGTCAACTTTTGGAAGAAAACGGTCGGCCAGGAGGGGAAGCAGTACATCCAGGCCTGCGAGGACCTCCGCCTGGCCAAGACCAAGGCGCTCGAGGGCAAGTCGCTGGACGCCAAGACCCAGTCGTTGGCCGGCCAACTCCGGCGGCAGAAGCGCAGGCTCGTGTCGAAGAAGGGTGAAGTTGAGAAGAACCTCATCAGCCTGGACAAGGCAGCCGAGGTGTATGACAAGTCTGTGGAATCGTACAAGGAGCTGCTCGCCGAGGTCTCCCAGCTGGAGGCTCAGCACAGCGTGGCAGCGAAGGCAGCAGTGGCAGAGGCGGCTGCGCGCCTCAACGGCCCTGCCAACAAGGAAGACACGACCTTGCTCAACTTTGTGGACAGCAGGTTCCCGCAGGGCCTGCCAGCCCACATCAAGCAGGAGCTCGTGGAGGTCAACAAGAAGCTGGAGCAGGAGTGGCAGCAACACCAGCAGCAGCAGCAGCAGCAGCCGCCGCAAGCGCTTCAACCTGGTGCGCCTGATGGTGGAGCACAACCTGTTGCAGTCCAGACGCCCACTCCACCTGATAGACCTGGAGAAGGGCTCGGGCCTGCTGCAGCCGCCATGGAGGATGACAGCCACCGCGGCGTCATTCGCAAGCACGCGGGGAACGGCGAGCACCTGGTCCTCTCCACCGCCACGGGCATCCAGCGCCTCAGCGAGGAGACCCAGGGGGCGCAGGATCGCCTCGCCAAGCGCCAGGCCCGTCTTGCCGCTGGTGCACCTGGCGGCACAGGCTCGGGTGAGTCTAAGCCGTTGGATGGGCAACAACCTCAGAATATGCACGTTCAATTGTAGCAGTTGGTCTGGTGTCCGCAAGCTCATGGTTTCCAAGGAGGCCAAGGAAATCCAGATTATCTGTTGCCAGGAGACGCGTATTCGGGAATATGATCTGGTCAAAGAAACGGAGTGGTGTGCTAACAGGGGATGGTTAGCAATTTTGTCGCCAGCTGTTTTGAGCACCAAGGGTTTTCCGTGTCAGGGTACTGGAGTACTAGTACGTTCTGGCCTAGACCTTGGAATTACCAAGCTGCCTCTTCCTGAAGGTTTCCAGAAGTCTCGGGCTACTATCGTCAGCATTGAGGCTCCAGGTCACCAACCTTTCTGTTTAGGATCGCTGTACCTGGCCGACTCCGTCGGCTTGAATGAGGAGAACCTCACAGTGCTGACCAGTGTTGTGCAGGCCGCCTCCGACCATCTCTTGCCGCTCTTGTTAGCAGGTGATTTCAACGTGTGCCCGTCCAAAGTGATCGAAACGGAGTTCCCGACCAGGGCTGGGGTCCAGGTGATCGTTCCAGACACGCACACCTTGTACACTAAGAAGTCAAAGACAACTATAGATTATTTCATGGGGTCGTACTGTTTCGAGCACTTCTTGAAGCAGCCTAAAGTTCTAGTTGGCTACCCGAGTAGTCCACATAGGCCAGTCGTGTTGGATATGGTGATTGGGGCCCCATATCTCATCCCCGTTCTGGAGCAGCCTCAGTTCATCCCAGTGGTCGCTCCTGTGGGTCCTCGCAACATGGTTCCACCGTGGTCTCGAAGTCTTGGGGCTCTGGAGTGTCTGGAGGGACTTCTTGAGGAACGAGATCAGTATGCTGTGTTTGGGGACACGGGGCAGTGTTTTCCTCTTCAGCCAGTTTCGCTTGATGCTTTAGTAGCTGCCGTGGACGCGGCGCATGGCTACCTAGTGGACGACATGTCCACCACGCTCAGTATCGTTACCGACACGCCGCTCAAAAGTAAGAGGCGCCGAGCTCAGGTGCCAACGATGAGATGGATCCCCGCCAAGGCTGTCGAGGCCAAGGATAGGAGGAGTTGGAGGAATGCAGCAGCTGCTTTTAGATGGCTACGGAACAAAGTTACCAACATCAGGAGGGGAGTGGAGGAACAGGACCTCGATGAGCTCCATCAGGCTCAGCTCGACCTCGCCTCACCGCCGGCTGATTTGGAAGTAGTTGCAGAGTTTGAAGCTTTAAGAACCAGTGTACGCACGTGTATTCAGGCTACGCTTTTGGATGCCACCCACAGCGAGCCCAATTTCGAGCTCATCGCCACCGTTTTCGAAGATCTGGACTCGGAGATTTCAAAAGCTCTGGACCGTGAAATCGCCAGGGACCGAACCGACGACCGTCATTCCTGGAAACTCTGGGTCACTGAAGCCATGGGGAAAGGTGTGGGGTGGGCCCACGGATGGAGTAGTAGACTGACGGCTTGGCAACCCTCAAGAGTCTGGAGTTCTGCTAAAGCCCGCTGGTCTGGCCGTCCGATCGATATGTTGGAGGCGGAACAGCAACGTTTAAGCAAGCTGTGGCGAGCTCGACCTGAGGAGCCCGCCCTTCTTCAAGCCGACCTGCGAGGTGAAGACCTTGCAGACATTTCAGCAGATCAGTTGCGCGAAGCCAGTCGCAAATTCAGTAGTGCCACAGCTAGGACCTGGGACGGGATCCACCCAAGACACTTCAGCCTCCTCGAGGACGCCCAGCTGGCTATTGTGCGTAGGCTCCTTAGGTCCATCGAGAAGATAGGGGCCTTTCCGACGCAGATAAGAGCCATCGTGACGGTTCTGATAGAAAAGCACAAACCAGGTCCTAACCCAGGTCCTAGCTACAGGGGTATAGGTATGATGCCTGGTCTTTGGAGAGTCTGGGGCAAGCATCGTCAGCTTGAGTTTCGTGCTTGGGAACGTGCTCACCCTCGTAGATATCTAGCTCATCAAGCTGGCAAAGGTGTTTTGGAAGTTGTATTCGAGCAAGCAATGCAAGCAGAAGGGCAATTCTTGGGAGAAAAGAAAGTTTTCTCAGCAGCTGTTCTTTGGGATTTATCCAATTATTATGAATATGTGGATAGGAAACTCTGGAGGGATAGAGCTCAGGATACCAATTTCTCTGATTCCCTGGTAGTTATCATTAGCAACCAGTACCAGGCGCCCAGGACTGTAGCCACGAGATCCTCAGCCTTACCTGCAGGTTGCCCAGAGCGAGGTATAGCTGCAGGATGCTGGGCCGCCACTTTTGTTGTGCAGCAGTACTGCTTGCCGCCCATCGACATCTGGGTGGCTCAGAACCCCAGAGTGCAGCCTACCATTTTCATTGACGATTTCCTGCTTGCCAGCCACAACAGCAAGCCGAACAAATTGATAGCAGATCTAGTCACGGCCTCAGCCAGTATGCATCAGTCGATCGTCGTCGATCTTAAGTGTGATATCGCTAAGCACAAGGCTGCTGTTGTGGCTTCGACGCCGAGGATCAAGGCTGATCTTGCGGCCAAGCTTGGCCAGTGGGCCGGCCCTCAGGCTGGTCTGGCCGAGACGGCAGCCACTAACTTAGGAGTCGACTTCACTGCAGGAGCCAGACTAAGGAGCAAGGGAAGGAAAACTTTGAAAGGAAGAGCCTGCAAGTTGAAGCTGAGACTTCGTCGCCTGCGCGCTCTTCGTGCTGCTGGAGCTGACACTCGTAAGGTTTGGAATACGGGGCTCCAACAAGCTGGTTATTTTGGGACTGAAATTATTGGGCTGTCTGTTCAGGAGCTCCAGGAGGCACAATCGCTGTTCTTGAAGGTTGCTGGGCCCAAGTGTGCTACGCGTTCTCGGGCCTTGTCGCTCGCTGTCCTAGAGGACCCTACCTGGAGATCCGCCCTGGGGCCATGCATGTACTGGAGCATCATCGTCTTCCGAGCCGCCCAAGACCCAAGGAAATCAGAATTCACCCTGCCCGAACTCCGACAACTTGCTGCCAATATCCTGGACAAGCCACCCTCGGGATGGGGAAACATACGAGGTCCTCTTGGGGCGGTTTATTTAAGTCTGCCTAGAGTTGGCTGGTCATGGACCAGCCCCATGGAGTTCATGAGTGGGGAGGGCGAGGTCTACCCGCTCACCACCAGTTCGCCTGCGCTCATCCGTCAGATGCTGGAGGCAGCTTGGCACGACAGGCAGGCGGAGCAGGCGGCCATCAAGATAGGAGTGCCAGCAATTGATGTGTCACACGCCAAAGCAGCAGTTGCAGATAAAAGATTATCTAAGCAAGATCGAAGTGTTCTCGTCTCGTACCTGACCCAGTCGATATGGACCAAGTGTAGACTCAAAGAAGCGGGTTACGACATTGACACCACGTGCATATGCGGGGCCCCCCAGGACCACATATTCCACCGCCTCCTGGAGTGCCCCAATTGTGCTCAGCTTCGGGAGGAGTTTCCTGAGGAAGGAAATGTGGAAGCCCTGAAGGACCCAGCAGCCTTTGCCACGTGTGCGGGTTTTCCAGAGCCGCCCCCTTTCAAGGTCCCGCGGCCCGTAGGATTAGGTTTGAATGAGGCTGAGTTTTGGTCCCGTGGCGGCCGTCAACCAGCGGAAGTTTTCGTTGGCGAGGTTTACGTCGACGGCAGTGTGGCCAAATCGGGCCACTCTTGGTTTCACGCCCCAGGCTGGGCTACGGTAAAATGTGACCCCCATGGGGAAATAGAAGCCTACTTGTGTGGGCCCGTAGGCAGCGCGCTGCCGCCTACCTCCCCAGCGGCCGAATTCCTAGCGTACTTAGCCAGCAGCCAATTTAGAGGAGTAACTAAGATCCACTCCGACTTTAAGGGAGTCGTGGCCTGCCACAATTCTGGACTCCCTGCCAGTAGGAAGAATATATATGACGGGCTTGGTGCTATGGCCAAGCTTGGAGAAGCCAGCCGCGACGGGGGTTTTGAAGTTGCCAAGGTCAAAGCCCATCGAGATGTAGATTCCCTCGAGCGCTACTCAGACGAGTGGCGCCACGCCTCGGGAAACGACGCAGCTGACAGAATCGCAAAATTAGCTGCCTCTCGCCTCCCCCAGCCCTCGGCCAACGAGCGTGACGCCCAGCTGCTGCTCGACCAGAGGCTCAGAAGGTTCCTTCGGTTTGTGCCGAAGGCCCTCGCGTTGTGGCCTCCAATTGCGCCGAGGGTTGGGGGAAAGGCCCTGGAGGGGCCTGTGAAGGCTGCCAATCCCGCTGTCGGAGCTGGCTCAATCGCGGCAGTGTGGCAAGGCGGAGCTAACCCTGGGGGTTCCTCGGGCTCTGGAGCTGCGGCGGCTCCTCCCCCTCCCCGTCCCCCCAGGGCCGCCCGTGCTCGTGTGGGGCACGTCTGGACGTGGCAGAA